>CADWAF010005164.1:0-26688 GCA_902984215.1 Willaertia magna | reverse complement strand
TGACTTTGATCTCTGATTGTTGTTGGAATACCAATAGAGATAATGAAGGGATGGATACTTGCAAATGTTTTAATTAATTTTAAATAAGTTATATAAACTCTAACTTGTTTATCTTGTTCTAAATATAGTAATTTACAAAAATAGAATGTTAATACAATAAAATCAAATGGTTCAACATTAAATTCTTCTTCTTCGTTATTTTCTTCTTCTTCTTGATTGTTCTTGTCACTTATCAATTTATCATTATTTTGTAATGATTTTTGTAAAATAATTTTTTTGACATGTTTGAAATGAAATAAATAATTTAATAATTTTTCAACATTTTCTTTTTCTTCACTTAATTTAACATTTGTAAAATAAATTTCAATAAAATTTAAAATTTTAAATCTTAATTTTTCGGTTAAACTCTTTTCTTTTGTAAATAATTTTTTAAAATATTTTTCAAAATCATTAACTAATTTAGATTTTTTAAAATTTAATTTCTTTTTAAAAAATAAAATAAATAATGGAAATAAAATATTTATAGATTGTAAAATTATAAAACTATATTTCCTTTTTTCATTATTTTGGAAAATATTTATATCTATCTCTGAAATATCTTTTTTTGTAATAATTTTTAAAAAATTATCATTTAATTTCTCATAATTTGATTTTTCACAAATATTTGTTAATTCATCAATTAAATAATTTAATGAAATTAATAAACTTAAATTTTTATCTTTTTTTAAAATTCTATTACACAATTCAATACATAAATTTATACAACATTCAAATGTTAAATGATTATATCCTTATTTATAATTATTATTTTAATATTGTAATTTAAATAATACATACCTAATTGATTATTCTTTTTTGTAATTGTTTTTCTAACTTTTAAAAGTAAAGAATATAATTCTAATAGTTTTATACAATCATCATTAATTAACTTTTCTTTTTGATAAAATTCTTCAATTAAAATTTGTATTAAAGGTAAAATTAAATCTAATCTTTGTAATGAAGTTAAATTTACAGAAAGAAAGGATTTTTCATTTTTATTATTTTTATCAAAAATATTTAAATAATTTAATAAATTAGATATATTTGTAAAATTAGAATATAAACTTTCAAATAATTTATCAAAAAAGGAAATAAATGGTTGATATTCTTCTTTTAATTCACATTTCATTACCTTATTTAAACTTGTACAACAATAAATTAATTCATCTAATGGTTCTTTTAATTCAATTATAATTTCATTATTATTTGGACTAACATCATCAAAACATTTTTCAATTTCTAAATCAAATAATTGTAATTTATTATTTTTTGTAAAATATTTTAAAATTTTATCTTTAAATGAATTAAATAATATTTCAGTTGCCTTTTCATTTAAAATTATATTATTTAAAGATTGATTATAAATATTTAAAAGAGATTCTCTTAAAGATTTATATAAATGTTTCTTCATTTCTAAATCATTAAATTTAAATGCATATTGTAATGCATATAAAATATCAACTTGATCATCTTTATAACTTTTATAAGATAATAAAATACATAATCCATAAATAGCTAATTTTCTATTTTCATTAATTTTAATATCATCTTTACATAATTTATATAATTTATTTAATATTTCTTCTTTAAATTTAATTGAAATATCAGAAATAATTAAAACAGCATTTAATACTCTACTACTTATTGTAAATTGATATTGATCTAATGTAAAGATATAATCTATAAATGTATCTATTACTCTTTCAGAGAAGTTTATAACTCTTTCAGTTGTTAATAAATTTTCTAAAATTGTTAAATAAATTTCTTTTTGATAAGATTGTGATTGATCTTCAGCTATTCCTGTAATTACTTTTTGTAAAATAGTTTGTTGACTATTTTCACATTTTGTAAATAATTGTATCATACTATTTTTACCTATTGTATTTAATAATCTATTATTCATTCTACACCATTCTCCTAATACAGATAATAACTCTTCAGATATTAACTCAACTGTACATGCAAATGATATTAATGTCTTATTTTACAATAAATTACAATTATTTACAAATAAAAAACTTACTTCAACATAATAAGTTTCTGTCAATTCAATTACTTCATGATTAGAACTACTACTACTAGAAGAGGCCTTTCCATGTATTGAGTTTGGTGAAAAAAAAGAAGAAGAATTATCTTCAGTTATCATGATTGGTATTCTCTTCTCATGTGGTGTTATATGTTTTAATAAAGATTGTATAAATTGATTTAAAGTAAAAAGTACTTTCTCTTTAACTAATTCATTCTTATATGCTAATAATAAGATCATTAAATCACAAAAATGTTCATTAAATTCACACTTATTTACAGATTCTGGTTTTGCTACATAAAAATCTTTATAAATAGTAAATAATGTAAAAATAATTGTAAAAACACTTACTTTCAAAGGATTTTAAAACTATATTTAATAAAGGTAATGAATATTGTAAAGCTGATTGTATAATAAAATATAAATTTAATCTAGTATTATCTCTTTTAGTTGCACACTTATTAAAAACATATTTTATCACTTGTATATATTCTAAATTATTATAACTTTGTGAATTATATTGTTCAGCTAATTTTAATAATAATTGAACTAATCCTGAAACATCTAATTCTTCTTCTAATGCATTACTTTTTATTTGTGATAAACTATATTTTATTTTCTTAACTAAAATTAAATGTATCTTTTATTATTTGTAAATAAATATTAACTTATTATTAAATTGTAAAAATATAAACTTACAGTTGACTGTTCACTTATTTTTACATCTAAAAATATATTTAAATAACTAGTTAAATATTTTGGTTGCCAATTTCGTTGTTCTAAAATGAAATGAATAATATCATCACTTTCATTTGAATCATCTATTAATCTGTCACTTAGAAATTGACATGTTGAAATTATGATTGGCATTAATTCTAAAAAGGCAATTACACCATTCTCCTGTTGTTGTAATTGATTATTATTTACAACACTTTTTAATTTATTATTACTTATTAAATTAATTTTCTCTTTAGCAAATGTTTTTAAATCATTTTTAATTGAAAATATATTATTATCATTTAAACTATTATTATTTAAATTGTTATTTAATTTTTGTAAAGTAGAATGTGAGCTATTAGCGGTATTATTATTAATTAAAGTAGGATATTCTTCATCATCTTCTTTATCAAATAATATCACATCTTCCATTCTATTATTATTATTTTGTTTATTATTTAAAGAATCATTAATTAAAGCATAATTTCTATAATAATAAAGTGTTGAATGTATTTCACTTAATAAAGACATTATTAATTTTCCAGAAGGTTCAATATAATTACATGTTAATAAATCAAAAATAAAATCTAAACATATTTTTCTTGTTTTATTTGAAGATAATAAACATCTAATTAAATAATTAAATTTTTGAATAGATTCTTCTTTAACAAATTCATTTTCAAAATATTCAGTTGTTATTAAATTAGCTGATTTAAATAGTTCATCATTTAAGTTTGAAATATTTAAATTGTTTATTAAGTGATCCATTCCTTCATTGTCGTTGGTTTCGAAACAACTTATTAAATCTAAAGAAACTGGACCAAAAATTCTTTCCGATTCTGTAAGAAAGTAGTTGTTTCGGTGTGAAAACATTTTTTTTGTTACAAAAAAATACAACCATTCCCATGAGAAAAATTTTAATGGTTTTATTTCGACAAACCTAATCCTCTAAAATAGCTTTGATTATCTTTTGAGAGGCTTCTTTTAAGTCTAATCTTTCATTCAGTAATTTTCTAAATTCTTTTACGTGTTTTAAACCTGCACCATAGAGTGTAAATTTTCGTTATTGACCAGTTTTTAAATAATCATTGTCAACACTAAATTCAATAGATTTAAGGTCCAGTTACTTTAAATTTTCTAAATGTTCATCTGTTACCTTTGTGTTTCTAAAGTTTTTAAATTAGTAATCCTAATAAACAAGTTCCAACAATATTGTCACAATCAGAAATGTTTAATACTTTTAATTTCTTTAAATTTAATAAATGTTCATCCTTTAAATTTGGAATTCCAAATAGTTTCACTTAAGTTAAATTTATTTTAATTAAAAATTATATTTTTATTTTTTAAATAAAATTAAATTAAAATTAATTATATTTTTTTATTTTTATATTTTTAAAATTAATTAATTTTCTTTATTATAAAATTAAATTATTTTTTCATATAAATATAGTAAAAATTGATAGTATTATAAAATAATTATTTTAAAAAAATTAAAATATAATAAAAATATGAAAGTTTATTAATTTTAAAAATTAAAAAGAAATTATAAAAAAACAAAAAAATAAAGATTTTAATTATAATAAACTTATAAAAATAAAAGCGAAGACTAAAAAATAAACAAAGAAAATAAAATTTTATAATAAATTATTTTATTAATTATAAAATTAAAAATAACACTAAAGATAAAAATTAATATAAAAAAATAATAAATTTTTTAAATAACAAAATAGTAACTTAAAATGAACTTAATAAATTTATTATTAAATTAAAATTTATTTCAAAATTGTACAAAAAATTATTTTAATTTAATAATAAAAAATTTGAAAATGAAAAATTATTTAAAATTTAAGTTAATTATAATAAAAATATTTAAATTAGTATTTATTTATTAATTACTTTGTACTACAAATAAAATTCATCATGTTAAACATTGTATCTCTTTTGTCATATCTCTTTGAGTGGAAATTTACCAGTTAACGCACTGGTGTTTTACATTAATATCATGATAAGAAATTAAATTTATTACAAAGACTAAACAGAAATCAATTAACTGATATTGAATTTATATAGCCAAAATAAAAAGTTTTTAATTCGAGAGGTTCCACCACCTTAAGCTAAAATTTATTTACACAAACACAATATCCTCTTCTTCTTCAAGATTTTGTTTTTTGTTATGTGCTGTCTCATCATCAGAAACATCAAAATCTGACATTACGTCATGCTCAAAGTTAGTATTAGGTTTTTCTTTTCGTATTGTCACTAAAGGATAAGATGTTTGAGATAAATATTGATGAGCTAGCTTACTAAATTCTTCAAAATCCTGTCTCGTGCTACATAAAAACCCTAAGGCCATTGATGGATCAATCTTTGATGCATGCATCTTTAAAGGTTCTTTACAATGATAAGTTTCTGTATTTGTTGAAACTTTTTGTGTTGTATGTGGATCTAAATATATTACATAATCATCTTGATGGCCAACAAAATAAAGTGAAGATTTAGGTTTTCCACCCATAATACCTAAACTTTGTGGTATTTCAAAAACTTTAAGTAAAGACGGAATATAAGATGAATTAAATGTTTCTAAACCTAATCTTAATGGAATAATTATAATTAATGGTTTCCACTTTTTAACAATTACAGTTTTAGGATAAACAAGAGAAGGATATAAATTACTTTCGTTAGCATTATAATTTCCATTATTATTTTGATTTTCATTATTATTCACAAGTAAATTTTGTTGAGGTGTATGTTCAAACCTTTGCAAGTTATTATTATTATTATTTGAAGAAGAAGAAACAGGAATAAACTCATCCACTTCATATTCACATTTTGAAATAATTTCATCTGTATAAATTCCACCTTGATCAGCAACATGAACTACAAATTCACCTTGTAAATGTTGTTCAACTAAAATCCTATAATTTTTAAATTATCAAATTAAGGTATAATAAATATAAACACTTACTTGATGACATAAGAAATTGTTGATGGCCCAAACCATTCACCAATTTTCTTACCAAATAATTTTCCAGCTCTAGTTATTCTATGAATTGAATAAGGTCGTAAATCTTCATCGTAAAACCAATTTAAAATCTTTCACCAAATTTATAAAATTAAATAAAAATTAAATAAAAATTAAATAAAATTAAATAAAAAATTATAAAAATAATTACTTACAATATCATACATATTTCTATTCCTTTCAGCAACAGGTAATCTAAAACTTCTTCCTAAATAATGAGTTACAAAAGCATGTCCTAACATCATTTGACCAGTTCTCATCATACAACCCCATCCACTATCAGATGTATAACTCATTAATGATCTATATAACCGCGATAAAGAAGAGGAACTACTAGAATTATTATTATTCTTACTATTTGGTGAAGATGAATATTGTTGATTATTATTAAAGGGTATATAATAAGAACTAGGAGTAGTTGGTGAATTATCTTGTTCTAATAGTAATTCTTGTTGACTATTTAAATAATTATTTCCACTAATACTTGATCCATTATTATTATAACTACTAACAGCACTTGAAGCTGCAGATGTAGAATTATAGTTATTACTGTTATTATTATTAAAATAGTTATTATTATTATTAAACGTTTCAATTGGTAAAGAAGAAT
This sequence comes from Willaertia magna, assembly GCA_902984215.1. Classification (NCBI taxonomy): domain Eukaryota; phylum Heterolobosea; class Eutetramitea; order Acrasida; family Naegleriidae; genus Willaertia; species Willaertia magna. The sequence continues at coordinate 20,274 of CADWAF010005164.1, read as the reverse complement.
TTTCAATTGGTTCAAAATCTTTTCTATAAGTAAACCAAAATTTGGATTCAAAATCTAAAAGAAAACTTTCAAATTGTAATTTGTTATGATAAATTTTAATTAAATCATCATCTGAAAAGCTTGTTTGTTTCTTATTAGAACTTTTATTAGTCTTATTATTATTCGGAGAATGTTTTTCAGAGTGATTGTTTTTTGATTTCCCGCCTCCGAAAAGTTTATAAGAACTAGATGATGAAGTAGATGATTTTTTAGGCTTTTTATCGGAGGATGAAGAATGATTCCTTTGGTTGTTATTATTATTACTGTTACTGTTGTTGGTATTATTATTATTATTAGGGCTATTGGTATTATTATTATCATCTGAAAAGATAAGGAAAGGCTGGTACATTACTCCCAAAATCCAAACGGGAGAACTACTAGTTGAAAAGTCAACTAACTTTTTAGATCTGGCTAATCCATAAAATTATTAAAAAATTATTAAAAATTATTAAAATACTAACTCATTATTATTATTTTCTTTCGTAAAAAATTGATCAAAATAGTCCATTAAAATAATTATTTAAAAATTATATATACAATCAAATTAGTTAAATATTATTATTATATTAATTATTAACAATTCATAAAACGGGGTTCTTAAACAGCTATTTATCGATTAAAAATATCAATTAATAAAAATTGGTGGAGTGCGATGCAATATTTTTTTTTTAATTTTTTTTTAAATTGAATTGCTTTGGAAATGGAAGCTAATTCGACCTTTTGTTTGTTTTGAGTTTTTCCTTCGATTTTGTTTATGAAAGGTCAATTCGAAAAACAATTATTTTTGTGATTAGTTATTAATATTTTACAGCTAACCTTGTTTACAAAATTATTATTTATCAGAAATAGTGCTGGACCTGTACAGAGCGTTGTTGAGTTTGTGAAGAAGGTTGAAAAACTAGTGGGGATAACTAGTTGGTTTTTGTTGTTCCAATTTTAAGTAATGTGGCTGATGATTATAATCTGATGTGCAAAATAGCTAACTAATTTTTTATGTTTATTGGATTTTTGATGTTTTTGAAAATTTTAAAGATAAAAAAAAATGTCAGGCAATCAACGTCATTTGGATTATTGTTTTAAATTAATTATTATCGGAGATAGTGGGACAGGAAAATCATGTATTTTAAGAAGATATTTAGAAAGTCAATGTATGTATAAATTATCAATTAATTTAAATAATTATTATTGACATTTGACAATAGATTATGAAGATCAAACACATACCATTGGCGTAGAATTTGGCGCTAAAATTTTATTTTTAAATGGAAAAAATATTAAGCTTCAAATATGGGACACGTATGTATTCCAATTTATTATTTTTTAATTTATTTTTTAATTTTTTAATTTTTAATTTTTTTACAATTTAAAAGAGCTGGCCAAGAAAGATATCGTTCCGTAGTAAAGAGTTATTATAGAGATGCAATAGGAGCAATAGTAGTATATGATATAACTAATGAACAATCCTTTTTAAATACAAAACGATGGATAGAAGAAGCTAAATCTCTAAGTAGTGATCAAATGACTTGTATCCTAGTTGGAAATAAAAAAGATAAAATTGAACATCAACAAGAACAAGAAAGGAAAGTTTCATTTCTACAAGGTTCACAATTAGCTCATTCTTTAAATTCAATGTTTTTTGAAACGAGTGCTGTTAGTGGTGAAAATATTGATGAAATTTTTACAAAATTGACAAAATCAATTTTATTAAAGTTAGAAAGTGATGAGTTGAATTTATCTACAAAACAATCAATTATTGTAAATACAAATGTTAATAATCAAAAGAATAGTATAACTACAGATTTAAATGGTGATGGAAATGGAGAGAATAATGGTTCTTATTTAAGTTATTGTGGATGTTAAATTTATTTTTTGTAAATAAAATATTTTTTTTGTAAACTATTATTATTGTAATAAAAAAGAAAACTATTTAGAAAAAAGAGAAAAATAAAAACAAAAAATTAATATTTCAAATTGGAACTTTCTTGATGTACTTTTTGATGATCTTTCCAAGCTAATGCTTGATGTTCAGGTGAACAAAAATAAGTTGGTTGAACTGAAATACCTTTTCTTCTTAAAGATGCACAGAAATTACATTCATACATACTTTCTTGTCCACAAACAACACATGGTTGATTTACAGGTCTTCTTTTCGTTGGTGTTGTTGAAGAAGAATTATTTGAAGTTGTTGTGGATGAAGTTGTTGATGATACTACAGGTGAAGATGTTCTAAATGATGAATCAGTTGTTGAAGATGTATTAGTTGTTGTTGAAGAAGAAGAATTATTAACAAAAGGAGCAAACGCACTATCCACACCTAAATGAAGTATACCAAGACCTCCAGAATGGAAATACTTATTATTCATTATATCAATAGGTGATGTTGTATTTGTTACATTTCCACTTGTTGTTGAATTACCTGAAATATTAGTATTATTACTATTTATATTACCAGATGTTACTGTATTAGGAAGTAATCCAAAAGTATTTCCAAACGTAGAAGAAAAAACTGAACCATTTAAATTATTATTATTATTAGTTGTTGTTGTAGATGCATTTGTAAATTTACTCCAAGAAGTAGTTGTCTTATTGTTATTTAAATTATTATTTAAAGAAGAAGATAAATTATGTTGTTCAAAATCTGATTGCCATAAATTTGAAGGTAAATGAAAAGAAGGATTATCTATTAAACTAGCATTTGGATTGGTAGTATTTGTTGTTGTTGAAGTATTATTATTATTATTATTGGTAGATAATGTATTATTGGTATTATTAGTTGTTATAGAAGTATCACTCCAAAATGGGAAGAAAGAATTTGATGGATAAGAAGATACATTTGTTCCAAATAAACTATTTCCATTATTTGTTGTTGATGTTGTTGGAACATTACCTAGTGTTGTTGATGATGAAGATGAACTGTTACTATTTGGTGTTACATTATTATTTGTAGTGTTATTCATTGTTGGATTTGGTGTATTGTCTGTAATTAAAGAATCAACAACAGAATGATGGTTATTATTAAAATTATAATCCCATGTTGCAAACCTTGAATGATTATTAAATGGTTGTGTATTCATATGTGGATGTATTATCATTGTTGAAGATGTAGGATCAAATAATTGTAAATGTGGATATTGATTCATCATTTCATTTGTTGTTGGCATACCATTATTCATCATCATATTATTTAAAGGTACCATTCCTTGAATATTATTTAACATTAAATCATTTGTTGGAGTTGTGTTACTACCTTCACTTATATTATTTATTTTATTATCTGTTAATAATGAACTCTTTTCTTTTTTAGAACTATTACTACTTGTAGATGGTGTATTCGATTTATTCTTTGTTGTTGTTGCTTGTCCTAATGTTGGATATTCTTGATCATATGTTGGTGTTAATCCTCTTGTAATATTATTATTAATACTACTATTATTATTAACTGTAGTATTATTATTATTATTCATTAATAAAGAAGAAATATTGTTATTATTTAATAAAGGAGAATTATTTGATGTACTACCTCCTTGCCATGCCTTTCCAGTATTACTATTAGGTATAATTATATTATTTGTAGGTGTAGTTGGAGTTATCACTTTTGCTTGTTGTTGAGGTACATTAATAGGTGAAGTAGAAATATTTTTAGAAGTATTATTATTATTAGCAGTAGTGGTGGTTGTAGTTGTAGTTATCTTCTTTCCTTGTTGTTGTTGTTGTGGTTGTGTTTTAGTTGTCGTGGTAGTGGTAGTATTTTGCGTAACTTTTTTAGTTGTACTATTTGCTGCAGTATTATTTGTAGTGGCACTTGTGGTTGTTGCAGATGTAGTAGTAGCATTAGTGGTATTTCCTTTTCTTCCTTTCTTTGTTGTTGTTGTTGAAGTAGTACTTGAAGTATTTGTATTATTTCCAGCAGTATTTCCACTACTATTAACTGTCCATTCTTGTTCGGAATGAGGTTTTGCTGTTCCACACATATCACAACTTGAAAATTCTCTCTTATTTAAATAGGTACATTCTGGACAATTCCATAAATTATTATTTGTTGTTGAATTATTTGAAATACTTGATACTGTACTAGATGTACTACTTGTTGAATTCTTTCTTACTCTATTTGTATTATTATTATTATTTGTAGTTGTAGCAGTTACTACTTGTTTTTGCGTATTACTTGAAACAATATTCTTCTTGTTATTAGTACTGTTTACAACTGCTACTGGTTGTTGTTTCACTACAGTATTAGTGGTAGTAGTGTGATGACTTGTAGATTTATGTTGTTGTTGTAACTCTTCTTCCTGTAAATTTTCTTGATATTCTTTATAATAAGCATCCCATAAAGAAGTATTTCCAGCAATACTTGCCATTTGATCACCCAACTTTTCAACTTTAGGTATTAATTCATCACATGTAGTAATTAATAAATCTTTTAAAGTAGAACTAATACCAATTACATCTTCATAACATGATTCTTCATTATCTTCATCATCAGATAAATTTAAATTACGTAAATGTTTACTATTTAAAGCTACACCACGTTGGAAATGATCAACTTGTGAACTATCTGAGCAAGGTACAGAATTTATAATTTCTAAAGCTTTAATTAAATCTTTATGTAAACGAATAGCATAATTTTGTCCTGTAGTTAATTTTGATAACATTTTTTCATCTAAAGGTGTTTGAATTGCTTTTTGAGATTTTGGTGATTTCCATTCTTTTAATTCTGAAATAATTTTCTTTAATCTTGTTAATCTATCTTTAATATGTCTAATTCCAGCAAATAATTCAATTAATTCTTCTAATTGATCATCTGATAAATCATTTAAATCATTTGTTTCATTTAAAATATTTAAAACATTTATATCAAAATTATTATTATTTGAAGATGAAGACAAATGATTCTCCCAATCATTTATAATTTCTGTTGATCTATCTTTTAATGAAATTTCAACTAATTTTCCATTCTTTTTAGCTTGACATGTTCTATGTTTCATATTTCTATCTCCAATTACAGCTAAATAATCTGCTATAGAATTCGTTATAATTTCTTGTAAATAATCTGGTTTAATATATTCAAAATTATTTTCATCTTCATCATCTTCTTTTGTATAACATCCTAATTGTGTATAAACATTAATTCCAGCATTTAAAAAATGTTCTTGTACTTGTTGTGCATAATTTCTAACTCTAACATCTGCTGCAAATAAAACAATAATATGTAATAATGGTTTTCTACTTAATAATACTTGTGTTACTTGATCTAAACTATTTTTAACATTAGCAATACTATCACAATGATTTAAAATATTCATTTGATTATTATTTATTTGATTATTATTGTTGTTGTTATTACGTAAAGTAGATGATGCTGTTGATGTATGACTTGTAGAAGATGTTGTAGATTGTGTATCATTTGATTTTTTATAATTATTATTAGAAACATGATGAGATTGAAATTGAAGTGGTCTATTATTAAAAGAATTATTTGATTTTGTTGGTGATGATTTTAATTTTCCTTCTTCTTCCTCATCATATTCTTCATCTTCCTCTTCTTCATCATATTCCTCTTCATCTACTTCTTCTTCTTCATCATCATCTTCTTCTTCATTATTATTCCCTTTATAATAAGAACTTTTAAAATTTGCATTCTTTGCGCAAAAAAAATTTTGGGATGAACCAATTCGTAAAAAAAAATTATTTAAAAAAAAAATAGTTGTATATTTTATATTTAGGTTATAAAAAAGGAAAAAAAAGGAAAGAACCAACCTTTGTATGTAAAAATCTACATTGATTACCTAACCTACAATTTCCACTTAGATAATATTTACAAGGTATATTTACTTTGTTTGATGATGTATTATTATTCAAATTATTATTATTTGATGTTGATGATGATGTTGATACATTATAATTTCTAAACCTACTACCACCACCATTACTTTGATTGTCCGAATGGTGATGCGAGGTAGTTGTTATAGTTCCTTTATGATAACTCATTTTTTTTCTGTATTTTTTTATTTTTGTAAATCCAAATTTTTTTTTTAAAATGCGAGTTGAACTGTTTTGGGTAATACTCAGGCTTCAATGAGCGGCAAGCAGATGTTTTTTGGCTTTGAAGTGGAGAAGAAGGCCTTTGGTGAAGAAGTTGAACAAGTAAAGGCTTTTTGGTTGGATTGGTTATTAGTATGATAGTACCTAAAGCTTAGATGAAATTTACCTACGGAAATAACCTTTCCATCCAATTATTATTATTTTCCTTTCCTTTTGAACTTTACTGTATTTGGATGTATGCTAGGTTAAGTAAAGTGAGTGCGTGAAGAATAGAATTGATATAAAGAAGAAAAAAACTCTTAATGAATAAGTTTACTTTATTCAGTTAAGGTTTATAATAAAATACTTTTCATTCCATTTAGTGAATAATATTGAACTAAATGATATTCGAAACTAAACAACGCCAAACGTCATTGGATTTTTCTTTTTATTTTAACTTTCATTAAAATTATAATTTAAAATTATAACTTAAAAATATATACAAAAAAAATAATATTCACACTTATATATTTCTTTACAAAATAATATTATTAAACATAATGTTTATCTTTATCCTCAAAAAAGGGTAACACAACATCATAAATTGGTGTCCCATGAGTTTGATTAATAGTTTCATTTGAAAGTAAATTTGTTAATTGATCAAAAAACAATTGTAATTCACTTTTTCTTCGTTCTATTGTTTCAGGATTTGTATTTCCAAAAAGAAGTTTAGGTGGAAAAGATAATTTTAATTCTGGAAATGTTTCATTAAGTTTTTTATATAATTCTCTCATTTCTGTATATCTTTTTTGTACTTGTAATGAAAAGAGTGTACCGTCAGAATTTTTCTTGTTGTTGACGCAGCTTGAATTTGTGTTTAATGAATTCATCATTGATGAAGACGATGTAGTGGAGGTAGGTGAAGTAGGAGAAGAAAAAGTATTTGAAATACGTTTTACTACAAAAGTTACATCATATATTACTGTTGAGTTCTTATCTTTTGTTGTCACCATATTGTACCCATCAACACTAATCTTGAAGGATAAATGCTGATCTACGATTGCTGACATTTTTTTTCAACTTTTTACTAGGTATCAACTAAAATTTCAATGACCCTTAGTGGAAGAATACCTTTAAATGTTTTGTGATGGGACATATTGTTTATCTATTGGGTGTTATCTCTAACACCAATGATTTTTTACGTTTTGAATTCCTCTTTCCTTAGCTTTCCGGGAGTGTCATGGCGAATCAATGAAAATGGTCGCAAGGAACGATAGGTTTGAAACCGAGATTAAAATGTATTTATTTTAAGCTGTTTTTGCCAAAATTTTTGCTGTGCATTTATTTTTAAAATAAAAAAAAATCTAATTGACCACAAAAAACAATGCCACTCAATAAATTACTTTCTAAACTCTTTTCAAACTATTCAACTCCCGGATCATATACTCAACTATTCCGAGACCCTTTCTTCTCATATTTATTAACTAAAGGTGATAAAAAGTATTTAAACCCAGATTACTATCCTAAAGATTTGAGTGGAGTTTTACCAAAAACTTATTTCGTTTTTGAACCTCCAATTGATTTAACTGAAACAAAAGGTGCTTTTACTATTAAAGCTGATGTCCCAGGTTTTCATAAAGAAAATATTAAAGTTTCTTTCAATGAAGAGAATGGTGAAATCTCAATTGTCGGAAATATGAATGCACAAACTGCAGAACAGTTAAAAGAAGAAGAACAAGCTTTTGGTGAATATGTAGTTAGAGAACGTACTTTAATTCCAGATTTTGATAGAAGAATACATTTACCTTATGATTTAGTTGATTGGGATAATGTGAAGGCTGTAATTAAACATGGTCAACTAACTGTTTCTGTTCCAAAGAAAGTAGTTGATGTTAAAGAAACAACTAAACCACATAAAAGTATTGAAGTTGAAGAATTTTAATTTATTATTATTAACGTTGTGTATGGGAATGTCATCGTCTTTTGTAAATAAATTTGTACAAACTTTTTTTATTTAACAGCATTTTCTGCAAGAATTCATAAAAATCTCCTAAACAAGAACAAGTACACTTTTGCTTTATTGTTCTTGAAAGGGTTTCAAGACAAAACAGACGATTGAGAACTATTTCAGTTTTGTAAATAAAAATCAAAAAAAATGTCCAAGTTAATTCAAAGGGAATTAGAAGAAGTAAAGAAAGAAGAACCAAAAAGACAAACAGAAGAAGGCATAGAAGAAGAAGGAACACAAGAAGATGAATTACAAAAACAATTTCAAGATGAATTAAAGAAAAATTTAGAACTTGATAAAAATACTCCGAAAAAACTTATTTTATATTGGACTGGTGCAATTTTATCACTTTTATTTTCAATTTATTTATTTTGTGTTTCAATATATGGATTTATTACTCATGATAAAGTTATTGACAGTTTAGATGATATTGACAAACATTTAGGTTCAAGTTTTCATTTAGCTTTTTATATTATGAATATTTTAAATACTGTTTGTTTTGTACTTTTATTTATTGGTTCTATTTGTGGATTGATTGCTGCATTTCATTATAAATTATCATCTGGCAATCGTTTTTATTTTAGTTTACTTTGGTTTGTTTTATGTTTAATTAGTGTACTTTTATATGTTTTTAAAGCTATTATTCATTGCGTTTCAGTTGTTAGATTACACAAGATGGCAGTTAGTTATCACTTGGAATTCCCAGTAATGGAGGTTATTTCTGTTGCTGTTGTAATTGGCTTACTTTTATTTTGTGGTTTTCCTTTTGTGGTTTGTTCTGGATCTTTATGTAAAAGATTACACAATTTAAAAACTGCAGAAGAAAAGAAACAACCTGTAATTTAATTCAAAAACTTTTGTAAATTATTGATTAATGTTGTATAAATTATACAATGAATAATAATTTAAAATATTTATAATATTTAATTAGGTGGTGTGAGATTATATCTTTAAGTTAAAGAAATTCCGTTTTCAGTACGGTCAACTGAGAACAATCAACGTGTAATCTCGGAAAGTTACCTTTCCATCTAATTCTTCATTTATTGCTAACTACCGATATCTACCAACCAACAAAAATAAAAAAAAACTTTATTCAATTCTGAAACTTCTTCTTTCAGGTTGTGAATACGATACAGTAAGAAGAACACGTAGATCAATTGAAACGGTGACAACCGCATTAAGCGATTCCCTTCCTCCGAGAACAATTCTTCATATCCGTCATTTTTATTTCAAAAAAAAAATTATTATTATTGTGCTATTTTTTGTTCATTTATTTTCTGACAACAAAGTACCGATAATTATTATAAACAACAAATCAAAAAGATTTAATTTTGATTTCATATTTTCTCTTTTGTAAATAACAAAAAACAATCAATTATATTGATAATTTTCTTAAACATTTTAAAATCCTTTTGATAATGAATCAATTTTAAAAAATTTTCTCCCATGATATTATCAAAGAACAATAATAACAAGCCTTCTACTTCTTCTATATTTACATCTAACAATAATAATGCAACATTACATAATAAAATAACAGAGCGTAATACTCCTAATAATCATTTAATTAAATCTTCTTCAACTTCTGTTCTATCTAGTACTAGTGGTAGTAACCAAAATCCAACCATTCAAAGTATCGGAAAACCTGGAGTTTCAACAAGAAGATTTAATAAATATTATGATGAGGAGGATGCGAACCCTTTCTTTCCGTTTGATGATGAACCAGAAAATTCAAGAAATTCCTATTCCTCTAAAGATTCATTAGGATCTAATGATAGTACTAATATTAGTACTCCTAATAGACAATCAAAGATAAAGAAGAATCAATCATCATTAACAAATAACAATACAAATAATAATAGAAAGCTTAGTCCTAAAGATGAAATGGTAAATGAAATGTATAATTATTTTACAAAAAGACAAGTTAATCCTTCTTCGGAATGTAGGGATAGTCCTAGATCTTCTTTATTGAACGCTTTCTTTCAAAATCCTACTGAACAACATGGAAAACCTTCCGAAGTTAAGAATATCAATAATAATAACAAACCAATAAGAAAGAGTAATTTAACAAGGGAAAATAATAATAGTGGGTATTTAGGTGAAGAAGATACGCTTCATTCTTTATTTACTTCTACCCTTTCAAGTAGTTGGAACGCGCCTGAAACTGTTAACTATTTTAATTATTCAGCCTTTAATGAAAACACAACACCTTCAAAGTCATCTTCAAAAGATAATGATCTTTTTGAAAAGAAGAAGGTTAAAAAGAAGATTGTAGTTTCTTCATCAGATGAAGAAGAGGATGAAGAATCAGATTCTGGAGAAAGAAACAAATATTATTCGAGTGGAGATGAATCGGATGATGAAGCAGAGGATAATAATTCAATAAGTAAATCATATCAACCAACTACAAAGTTTGAACAATTAAAAGAGAAACATAAAACTAAAAATTGGTTTAGAGCTAAGAGACATGGTTATTCAACAAGTGAAGATGAAAATGATTCAGAAGAGGAGGAAGATTCAAGTGAAGAAGAACATGAAACTGAAGAACATTATTCTGAAGATGATGAAAAGGATACTTCTAACGCAAGTTCTACTACTTCATCTCGTAGGGGATTTAGTGAAACATCAACTAAAAATATAGAGCCGTCCATATCTTCCACTACAAGTTATACTAACCCATCTACTTCAGCTACAAATAATTCTTCAGTAAGCAATAATGTATCAAATACTTCAAGTGACACTTCTGGTATTGATAAAAGAGAAATGTTAATGTTGTTTTTATTACAACACGTTTCTAGACAGTTTAATCCAGATCCAAATTTCTTTATCTCTATGTGTAAACAATTACATACATTTGGTTATTTGACAGATACAAGATTTTTAGATCCACATTTCCTTAAGAAGAGTTGCAAAGAATTTATGCAAGATGTTGTTGAGCATTGGCCAATAACTTTTGAAGGAGGCGCATCTAATCAGTATAGAGAAGAGGGACAAACTATTGAGAATGGTGAGGATAAAGGAGTTGATAATTCAAGGAGATTTGGGTTGACCAGATCTGAAAGCTACGCAAGTTTCTTATCTAATAATGGTCACGATTTTGCTGCTCCTTGTAAACAATATCATTTTCCATTTACTTCATTACCACTTTTTGATTCTCTATTTTACAGTCCTAGTAGATATAGATCTGACTTCCATCATAAGAAAAGAATTGGAAAAGGAGCATTTGGAACAGTTTTTGTGAGTAGACACAAGATAGATGGACATCATTATGCATTGAAAAAAGTTAAGTTTGCTTTTAGAAATGCTAATGAATTGGAAGAAGTTTACAACCAAGTAATTCGTGAGGTTAGAGCTTTAGCTGCCTTAGATCATCAAAACATTGTAAGATATAACTCTGCTTGGTTTGAACCAAACAGAAATGGAATGCATGATGATTTAAATGAATCTAATGAAGAAGATGAAAGCGAAAAGGACGAAATGGAAACATCTGAACAAGATGAATTATTTAACTCTGGTTCAGTACATGAAGAGGAAGATTCACAAAACCATTTGAAACAATTAGTTGCATGGAATATTGACGGATTTACATATAATAATACAGGTTTACATGATACTAGCCCTACAATAGAAAATATTGATGAAACTGGGAATGTAATTGGAAGTGAGGAACATTGTACATTAACATTTGAAAGTTCAGAAGATACTAATATGAGATCATCTAATTATGGTTCAAATATGAATATTGAATATCCCACATCACCACCAATTAATATGAGTTATTTAGAATATGCATTACAACAGAAAGCAACACCAACTCCAAAGAAGACAATGGCAATTGAGCATCACCCTCATCAAGATATTGGTAGTGCAGTTAAAAACTTATTTAATGAAATGTTTAATCAAAAGAATAACAAGTTTGAAATGGTACTCTTTATTCAAATGCAACTTTGTGACCCACGTACATTAGAAGATTGGTTATGGTCACCTGAAAGAACAAAAGATAAAACATTAAATATAGAAGATGGATTGAACTTTTTTAAACAAATTTGTGACGGTATAGCTCATGTACATGAAAGAGGAGTTATCCATAGAGATTTAAAACCAAGCAATATATTTCTTTCTTCTGATAATATAATTAAAATTGGAGATTTTGGTTTAGCTAAATATTGTCAAGAAACATTAAGCCATTCTAGAGCGGTTGCTGAGAGTCACATTAAAACTACAGAAGAAGAAATCATTGAAACTGATTGTAATATTATTGTAAATAGAACTAATTCATATGAAAGTACAATGATTCATGAACATACAATAGGTGTTGGAACGTACTTTTATGCATCTCCTGAACAATTATCTAATTCATCTTATAGCGAAAAGGCTGATATCTTCTCATTAGGTATTATTCTATTTGAAATACTTCACCCATTCGGTACAAGAACGGAAAGAGCTCATATATTATCTGATTTAAAGAAAGGAATAATACCAAATGAGATGGTTGATAAATTCCCTAAAGAGATGGAGATTGTTAAACAATGTATTGATAATAATCCTGAAAATAGATTAACAGCTAAAGAGTTATTAAAAAAGATTAATGTTTTGATAAAGAATTATAAAAAGGAGAGTCAATCTAAAACTAGAAAGAGTAGAGCAAAAAGTTTATTTGTTGATACAATGAGACATCATGGTACACCTTTAAGTCAAAATGATATTGTGAAAGAAAAGAATAGAATAATTGAGGAACAACAACGAGAAATTGAGAAGTTAAAACAACAAGTGATGTCATTACAAACTGTAGCTAGTAGAGATACTTTTGAGACAATTTAATAAATTACAACTATTAAAAATAATTTCTTTCTTAATTACCATTTTCAATCCAGTGTCGTAATATTCATTATTGTTATGCCTGTCACAACCAAAAACAAATCAATTGCAACTATAAATTCTGTTAAAAAACCATTCGATTATTTCATAAATTCTATTTTTATCTGTTTCAAAATCTACACTCTCTACATGATATTCTCTGCAACTTATTTCCTCTTTTAAAATCTTTTCATATTCTTCTGTTGCAATCTTTATATTTTCGTTTATACTTTTAAAATTACAAAATAAACATAATATTGGAATATTCTTGTCACATTCCTTTAAAATTACATCCAATCCTTCTTTAAATATCTTATCAAAATATAACGAATCAATTAATAATATAATTCCTCTATTATTCTTCTTTCTTAAAATATTTTTACACAAATCTTCTTTTGCTAATGAAATTCCAAGAAATTTCAAATAAAAATCTTTATATTCTAATTGTGTAAAATATTGTGTTTCAAAAAGATCTCCCGACGACTGTTGAAAAAGATTTACAAATTTATTTCCTATACTTTGGTAATTATTTTCATAATCAAAATAATGATAATTTTCTTCATAATCGTCATAAAAACATAAAAATGTTTCTTGATTTTTATTTGTAAAGTATTCACTTAATTTTGAAATCATTTTTTTACATAAATTAAAGTGATATCTGCTTTTTGACCAAAAAAAAATAGCGAGATGACAACGTCACTATTCCAGTGCAATAACAAAGAAGAAGAAAAGAGAATTATTAATTATTTCACTTTTGATATCTTATTTGAAATATCTAAATTCATTAAAAAGATTAAAGATTTTCTTCATTTTGCTCAAACTAATAAATCTTTTTATGAAAATTTAATTCTTAACGATAACAATCGTATGATTGCTTTAAATGAAATATTTAAACACAATAAAATTATTTTAAATAATAAAATTAATTATCCAGAATATTTATTTCAAGTAAAGAACTTAATGTTATTAGATGAAAGTGAATTGGATCCAAATTTAGAAATTATTAAAAAATTTAATAATTTAAAACGTTTACGTATTGGTACTCGTTTTATGTCAATTAATGAAGATAATTTTTCAGAAAAAACCTTTTCTAATTTACAAGAATTATATATTACTAGTGGAAATTTAAATGAAAGTTATTTAAAATTAAAAAATTTAAAGATTTTACATATAGCTATCAATTTTAATATTGAAGATAAGCATTTAAAAGAATTGACAAATTTAACTGAATTAAGTATTAGTTATTGTAGAAATATAAATGGTGATTGTTTACAATATTTAACAAATTTAACTGAATTAAACATTAAAAGTTGTAGAAATATAACTGGTGATTGTTTACAATATTTAAAAGGTTTAAAGAAATTGACAATTAGCGGATCAGATCATGTTACTGATAGACAATTGACAGATTTAAAACAATTAACTGATTTAACATTGACCACCTGTAATAATATCACAGGAGAATGTTTACAATATTTAAATAATTTGACAAGTTTAAATATTAGTTGTGCTGACAAATATTTGAAGGAACAAAAAAAATTAAAAAAATTAATTGTTGACTACTGTTATAATTTTACAGGCGAATGTTTACAATATTTACCAAAATTAGAAGAATTAACTGTTAATGTTAAAAATATTAAACCAGAATATGTGAACAACTTGAAAAATTGTAACAAATTATATTTAGAAGGAAGTGGAGGAAATTTAAAGGAAGAATCATTACAACAATTAATTAATTTAGTTTCTTTAGATATCAATTACTGTAGTGATTATAAATGTGACTTTTTACCTTATTTAACAAACTTAACAGAATTACATGCAATGGAAATTCCAAATTTAAAAGATGAACATTTATTAAATTTAAAGAAATTAAAAAAATTATATATTTTTGAGTGTAAAAATATTGTTGGAAATTGTTTATTAGAATTGACTAATTTAAAAGATTTAACTATTATAAATACAAAGGTAACAGATGAATATTTAAAAAATTTAAAGCTTCTTAAACGTATAGAATTTAGTGTTGATAATGATTATTTAAATAGTGGAAAGTTTTTGTTTAATAATGAAAATTTAAAGTATTTTGGTTTTAATATAGGTTTACACTCATATAGTGCAGGTTTAAAACATGTAAAAGAATTTAGAAAATTATTGAATGAAGGATTAGATTTTAAAGAAGCTTCTCAAAAGATGATTAAATTGATTTTAGAGGATTAAAAATTTTTTATTAACATTTTATAATTATTTAATATTTAAATAACAATAAATTAAATCTATTAAAATTATAAAATTTATTTTTATTATTTAAATATTAGGTCAACAATAAAAAATATTGAATATAATATTTTAATTTATTAGTAACAATAAAATTAAATAATACTAATTAATTTAAATAAAAATACTTATATTATTGTTTGTTATAAATTAATGAAAAATAACGATACATAAATATATAACAAATATTTATTTTCAA
The DNA here is from genome assembly GCA_902984215.1 of Willaertia magna. Taxonomy (NCBI): domain Eukaryota; phylum Heterolobosea; class Eutetramitea; order Acrasida; family Naegleriidae; genus Willaertia; species Willaertia magna. The sequence goes on along the minus strand of CADWAF010005164.1, from coordinate 4,879 downwards.
GTTAAAGTTTATTCATCTTAATGTTGGTACGGCCTCACGCGGTGTGGTTTTAAAACTTACAAAAGAATTTAGAAACTTATTGAATGAAGGATTAGAGCTAAAAGATAATTGAAGGATTAAAAATTATAGGGCAACAAATGTATTAAAGTAGCATACAAAATGCATTACCTAAGAAAAAAGTTCTAGAAATAAATTTCTTATTTACAAATGAACAGAATGCCATATCAAAGCGTAAGTGGTTTTGTGGTTGCCATTGCTGCGACTCTACTTCGATTCCCGTTGACACATAAACTTTTATTCAATCTTTTTCTTCTTGTTTGCTTTGATTTTCTTTCTCTTCTTTTAATTTCTTATTCACCAATTCCACCAAAACATCTCCATGACAAGGTACATTAGGAGAAGATTTACACCAACAACCTAAAACCTTCCCGTCAAGTTCATTTAAATCTTTTAATAATTCTGGTTTCTCTAAAATATATTCTTTATATTTCTTAATTGCTTCTTCTGAACTTCCACATTTATTAACTGTAAATGGATTTGCCCATTTAGATTGAGGTAAATCCCATCCACCTCTTTTAATTCTTCTTCCAATATAAACATCACAATTTTGAATAATTTTTCCATTCTTTCTTTGTAATTTAACAACTCTAATTTTCTTTTTATTATTTTGGTTGTCCTTTCTGTTAGTAATAATGATGGATTGGGATGATGATGAATTATTGTTATTATTTACACTACTTGTTGTTATTGTTGCTTGTTGTTGAGTTGTTGTTATATTTATCTTTCTTTTCTTTTGTTGATCATTATCTTTGTTTTCTTTATTAAAAAATTTACTTGTCTTTTTTCTCTTTTTATTTTCATCCTCTTTAATAATCGCTTCCTTTTCTTCTTTATCAATCATATCATTCTCTTCTTTCCCTTCTGTCATCATTTTTTTTTGTAACTGCCACGATCAAATTCCTTCAATTTTTTGAACTCAAAATTCTAAAAAAAATTAAAAATTTTAAGCTTAAAAAAATTTAAAAAAAAAAAATGAATCCACACTCAACTGAGGCTGAACAACCCAACAATAACAATAACAATAATAACGGAAATGAAGAAGAAGAACAAGTTGATGAAGAAGAAATTATTCAAGATGCATTATTTAAAATAATTAGAGCATTACAATTTAATCATAGGATTTTACATTTAAATAATTTACAATTAACAAATAATCAATTATTAAAAATAAATTTAGAATTTGATAATTTAAATAATTTAAATAATTTAAAAAATAAAAATAATTTATGGGAATTAGATTTATCAAATAATTTATTAGAAAATATACCAAATAGTTTACAATATTTTTTAAGAATTGAAAGATTATTTTTAAATAATAATTTAATTAAAAATTTAGAAGATTCAAATATTTTACAAAAATTATTTTATTGTAAACATTTACATTTAGAAAATAATCAAATAAAAAATATAAATTATTTACCTTTTCATTCTTTAAGAGTTTTAAATTTACAAAATAATTTAATTGAAATTTTACCTTCTTTTATTGGAAATTGTAAACATTTAATTGAATTAAATATTTCTAATAATAGATTAAAATATTTACCAAAAGAATTATTAAATTGTAAAGAATTAATTACAATAAATTTACAAAATAATCCATTAGTTTTATTACCATATGAATTATTATTATTAAAAAAATTAAAGAATTTATTTTGTAATGATTTTACAATTCCATTAAATTTTTATAAAAAGTTATTTGTTAAAAATAATATTACTTTATTAGAATTAACAAAAAGATTTTTAACAAATATGGATCATTTACTTTGTAATGGAACATGTTGTAAAGAATTAAATTATTCAGAACCAATCTCTCCTTCTTTTCATGAAGAAGAAGAAGAAGATGGTTATTTATCTACTACTCTAATTTCCTCTTCTTCTATAAGTAGTAGAAGTAGTAGTAATAAGAAAAAGGTGGAAGAAGAAGAAGAAGGAAATAAGAAAATAGTTTTAAAGAAAGGTTTAGATTTTCAAATGAGAAATGATTATTTACAAAATAGTAATTTATTTAAAATTAATTTTCAATTAATTAAAAAATATTATAAAGAAAATTTACCTAATAATTTAAGTGAAGATTTAATTGATCATTGTAAATTAAGTAATTGTAATTTATGTAACAAATTTTATACTCCAAAAACTGGAATTTATTTTGTAATTTTAACAAATTTTAAAAACAAAACGAGTGCATTTCCTTTCTTTTGTAGATTATGTAGTGAAGATTGTTATGAACAGTTTTCACAAAAGTATGATGTGTTAAAATAAAAAAGATAACAACTTTTACATGGTTGTGCTTTGTAAGAATTTATTTACAATATCTATTTTACATCTTATTTTACTAAATCGCTCTCATTCCTTACAAAAAGCGGTGTTTTCTGCAATTAATTGTTCATATTATTCACTGTTAAAATTTCTATTAGTAGTTATATTAAAAAAAGATAAAAAAATATTTTGTTTCAAAAGAGGATTTAAAGTATTAATGAGAGGGGTGGTATTAACAAGTTAGTTAATAAACATTTATTTATACCACTACATCGGAAACTATTTGTGTGAAAAATTCCTTTTAATTTGTTAACTGTTGAAGTCATTTTTTTTACAGTTGAAATTTTTTAAGTTCGCGCACCCATATAAATTTGTTTTCTCTCATTTTTGAAAATGATCTAGGAATTAGATGAGGATCAAAATTTGGTGTCAAAACACATTTTGAACCTCGAAAATGATCTACAGAAAAAAAATTTAAAAAAAATAAAAAAAAAAAGTCTTTTCGCAGGAGTTTCTATTTAGAAATTGGAGGCTAAATAATAGAACAAAAAGTAGGGAAAGTTTAAGTTTATTGTAGTTAAAAATGAGAACACATCTAATTATCACTGTTAAACTAGTGATTATCATCTTCTTTTTTATCCGATAACAACCAAGTTTCATCTGTTTTTCTTTTTATACCTTCTTTAGTTACTTTAACTTTTTTCTTTTTTGACTTGTTATCATTGTTATTATATTTGGCTTTAAAATTTTTCCAAAAGTTAGATCTTTGTTTACTAGTGAATATTTTATCTTGAAAAGAAGGAATACAAGATAAAATATAATTTAACAACTTATTTCTACCGTCAGCACTTAAAGTTAAAGGATTAATATCGAACTATTTGATAAAAGTATTAACAATTAATGATAATTCTAGTTTTACTTTCTAATTGCAATATTCTTCATATTTAATCATCTTCTTTTTACCATCAAAAGCAACAGTTTTATTTCTATTTATTTTCATCTCTTCAACAAGATTATTATTGGCTTTTTTAGTAAAAGTTAAAAAGCTTTTTATAAAAATTTTATAAGCTTCTGCTTTTTTTTCAAAAGCTGTTAATCTGCTCTTTAATTCTTCTTTTTCATTATAATACTTTTTGTCTTCTTCTAAGTTGTTAATAGTAGAAATAGAAACATTTTCAGTGGATTTTATTAAGCCAACATCTTTAATAAAGATGTAGTTGTTATTAATAGTATTGGATGTTAGTGATTTAAAGTTAAAGTCTTCTAAAAGACTGTTGAAAATGCTTAAACCTCTTGGTAAACAATCACTTTCTTCAATTTAATAGCTTTTTTCTCAAGCATTATTGGATTTTAGGATATTGTTTGTTTACTTGTATTTGTAATATTTCTATTGTCTTTAGAAAGGAAAAAATAATGTATTGAAAGGATTTATGCTAGTTGTAAGGTGTTACTGAAATAAATATTGTAATCCTTAAGTAACTCAATAATTTGAATATAGTAACTATCTAGTGTTTTATCATTATAATATAAAATAAAACAAATTCTAAGCTGCACTAATTAGGTTTTCTCTGTTTCAGATTTCCATTTCTCAAAAGTAGTTGTAGTATTTAATAGTGGAAGAGTTGTAAAATAATTAGCTTTAGGAATTGCATTGGTTTTAATGTAAGTTTCTATTTTAATTTCTTTTATAACGCTTAGTATTAAATTAATTGTTAAAAGATTGTTAAGAAGAATTTAATAAACAGCTACTTTAGATTTGCTTATCTAACAAAGTTAGATTTTAACTAAGCTAAATGCATCTAATTGTGCTAACAAAGTATATAAAAGCTTGAACTGAATGAATTTGTATACTCCATTAGCTACTTCAATCTTTTTAGTAAGTAGATCACATAAATTTGAAATTTTTGATATTTCATAATTAATAATAAAATTGTAAATAGCTTTTATATTATTGAGATAGCTACACAACATTTTATGATTATTTGTTGACATTTTGTTTATTTATTGTATTTGTGTAATTGTGTGTAGTTTGTGTAATTTATAGATTTTGTATTTTTGTAGTTTTTTTGTAAAGATTGTGAACTTCAGTAGGTAAGTAATTTATTAACAGTTATTTTTATACTTTTTATAATACAAAAATAATATGTCTAAAAGAAATAATTCATATTACAGAGAAAAATCAAAGAGAAAGAAGAATGATTACATGTTTAATGAAAGATTAGTTGCAATTAGAAGAATAGCAGCTATTAATATAAATAGTACTACTAATAATTTACAAGATAATACTGCTAGTAATTTATAAGATAATACTACTAGTAATTTACAAGATAGTACTAGTAGTCATGATAATTTTTGTTTAAATGATAATTTTAATTTAAATGATAACTTTAATTTAAATGATAATTTTAATTTAAACAATGATTTAAATTTAAATGACGATAATTTTAATTTAGATAAAGATTTTTTAAATTATAGTAAAAATTATTTACTTGAATTAATTCTTAGCAGTTCTATAGTTTTTTTAAGAAAAAAAAATAAAGGTTTTTTTATAAAAATTTGCAAA
>CADWAF010005156.1:0-14383 GCA_902984215.1 Willaertia magna | reverse complement strand
AAAAAATAATAAAAAAAAGTAAAGAACAAGAAGAAAATAGAAAAAATAATTTTAATAGAAAATTTATTGAAAAGGAAAGTAGAGAACATTTAATGAAATATAATGTTAATTTTAGTACTTTAATTATGAGAAGTTTAAAAAATACATTTCAATTTTTTGCAAAAAATTATTATTTAGCTATTTTATTATTTATTTTAATTATTTTAGGTTATACTTTAGATATTTTTAATTTAAGAAGTGAAACTTTATTATCAGAAAGAGCTAAATTAGAGGAACGTGAAATTGATCCAATCTATTTAAAAAAGTTTACAAAAACTTTTACAACAAATTCACAAACAAATAATTCAAAATCATTAAAAGACTATTTTATAACATTAATTGAAACGCTTATTGGAGAAGAACAATAAGGACAAGAACCAAATATAGTATCAAACGATTGATGTGAACCAGGTATATTTCTTAACCATTCAATTAAACATTCTGTATGATAACATTTACTACATTTCTCATTATCGCATATCTTATCGGGTACTTTTAAATTCATTCTATAAGAATAACAAATACCGCAATCTTCATTATAGTCTTCTTCTTCTTCTTCCCTCGTTTTAAGGCTACCACTGTCACCACCACTGCTACAAGCCTTGTTATTGTAGTTCCATTTTATTCCCAAAATATTTTCTAAATTTTCCCGCACAAATTTTGTATTATCCCAACCGTTATTTTGTTTTTGTTGATTTAATTTTAATCTTAATGGCGCCACCATTTGATCGGCGCCAAAAAATTTAAAGTCTTTTAATTTTTCTTTTGGGCGGAAAGGATCAATTTCTATTTGTAGAGAGCAATGATTTTTAATAATCATTCTTCTCATAGTGTGACATCTAGTTGGTCTTTCAGGTTCAATTATTTTAATGTGTTGGTCTATATCTTCCATTACTTCAAAAAAATCATTTAATTGTTCAATTAATTGCTCATATTGTTCTAAAATCTTTTTTAAATCTTTTTTTTCTTGATTTGTGTTGAAGTTTGCGTTAAAAGAGTTGTCAACAAGATTTTCTAAGGTGATTGGTAAATCAACTTTTGTTTCTAATGTACAGGTATTTACTTCAATAAAATGTTCTCTATTGTGTTTATCTTTTATACATAATGTTACATATGAAAAATCAACTTTTAAATCAATTATTTTATCCCAACCAATTTCATCTAATTGTTGTAAAAAATTTTTATAAAAAGTACCACTTCTATAAATGTTATTATTATTTACAATTGTTGTTGATGTAGAAGAATAGTTATTATTACTATTTATGGACATGATATCTAATGTATTTTTTAGTTCAATTAAGGCATCTATTGGTTCTGTTTGTTTTTTTAGTTTATTAATTAAAATATTTTCAAATGAATTTATTTTATTAAATTGTTGTTGATTGGTTTGTAATAATTCTTGTAATGAATTTGTTTTAAAATTCATTATCCATTTATTATTATTTTGATTATTATAATTAATCATTTGATTATTTTTATTATTATCATTGTTTTCTTCTTCTTGTTTTTTAAAAGAAATTTCACAAACAATTTCATTCAATTTATTATTATTATTATTTAACAATAAATATCCATGATAATTACAAAAAGATTTATCTTTAGGAACAAGTAAAGGACAAGTCTCCAATAATAATTTCTTCTTCTTCTTTTTAGCATTCTTAATATCATTCTTGTCTTCTTCTTGTCGCCGAGCCCCTACTTGTCTATGATGCCAATCTTCTGTCATTTTTTTTGCCGAGGAGTCTGAAAAATTTTTTTTAAAAAAAAAGTTTAATTTTTAGAATTTTTAAAAAAAAAATGCGGGAAACTCAACATTTAATTATTGAAACTTCTAATGGATCTTTTTTTATAGTGAGTAGCCTTTCCAGAAGGAAAGATACTCAATTAATAACGATAGAAAGATATACTGGACAATTAATATATAATGCTCAACCTAATATTGATTTATTTCATTCAACGCAAGATGCTTTAAAATATATTTCTAAAGGAAAGAAAAATATAAAGAGTGTTACGTAAGTTTATTATTTCTTCTTTCCGATAGATTGATCCCCGGGATTTTTAATACTTTTTATTAAATAATCTTTCATTAAATCTCTTCATTTAAAATAGAAGATGCAATGCCATTATAGGCTATCAAGTAATTGGTCCATTTGCCTATTTAATAATTGTAACAAAAGTTTCATTAGATTTAATTTTACCACCAAACCATAAAGTATATACAATTAAAGAAACTGAAACAATTAAAATTACTTTAGGTTATCCTTCTAAAATAACAAAAGCTGAAATTAAAAATTGTGATTTAATGAGTGAATTTCAATTAAAAAATTTACATTTTTATTGTGAAACATATGATTTAACAAGACCTTTTCCTTCAACACATTCACAACAAGATTATACTGAAGAATTTGTTTGGAATGAACATTTAACTGAAAGTTTTAAGAAAATTCGTATGAGAAGTTGGTGTTGTGTTTTATTACAAGGTGTTGCTCAAGGTAGAAATATTAATTGTAGTGAAAGAGATGTTGAATTATTAGAAAAGAGTATAAAATCATTGTCATCTTCTTCTTCTAATAATAATACTGACAATCATACAAACGACAATAATAAAGAAAATAATAATGACAAGCAAGCAAAACAAAATTATCAATATATTAATTTATGTATTATTTGTAGAAAAAGTTGTTTAAATCCAGGTACTAGATATTTTGCAAGAGGATTAAATGATAAATCTTCTCCTGGAAATGAATATGAAGTAGAACAAGTTTTATGGAGAAATATTGAAGGAAATATTACTTTTTCAAGTTATGTTTGGAGAAGAGGTACAGTTCCAATTCATTGGTCCTCACAAATTAATTCTGCTGTACAAGATGCTAATATTGTGATTTCTGAAAAACCATATGAAAATATTGATATTTATTATAAAAGATTGATTGATAGGTATAATCAATCACCAATAACAATTATTAATTTATTAAGAGCAAAAGAAGTTCATCCTGAAGAAGCAAATTTAACATTTCATTTTAAAGAATCTTTAAAAGTTGTAAAGAAATTAATTGCTATTGATCAATTAGAAATGTTAGAATTTGATTGGCATACAATTCATAAAGTAGAAGGTGTAGATGGTGCTGTTAAAAAATTATGGGAATTATCTTCACCTAAAATTAGAAATAATGGTGTGTCCACGGGGATTTTAAGAGTAACTAGTAATAATGCAATTGTTGATATGAAATTATGGAAAAAACAAAATGGTATTATTAGAGTGAATTGTGCTGACTCATTGGATAGAACAAATTTAGTTTGTTTCTTTATTTCTATTCAAGTAATTGCTGAACAATGTAGACAATTAGGCGTTTCATTATGTGATCCAAATGGTGATTTTTCAGAAAGTTATAAATCATTAGATTATTCTTTACAACAAGTACGTGACACATTTGATCCAAATATTTTATTAAAATTAGCTGAAATTTACGTAAATGTTGGTGATGTTTGTGCTAAACTTTATACTAATACAGTTGCTATGCATACTTCACCAATGAGAGAGTTTGCACAACATTTAGGAGCAGCACCTAATAATACAAAATTAATTGTTGAAAGAAGAATTCAAAATGTTTTAAAAGATAAAGTAAGACAACAACAATATGAAATGTTTTTAGGTTTAAACTTTTCAAAATATTTTCCATCACATTTACTTAATACTAAACATGGAGAAATAAGATATGTTAGTAATTATCCAACTTATATATTTAAATCAATACCTAAAGAGGTATCTTATAATATTACTGAAGAAAGAGCATTAATAAGAAGTAATTTCCCATATCATTGGGTTTGTCAACGTGATTACGATTTTGTTGAGGTACAAATATATCTTCCATTCTTTTGTAGAGTAACTGAGTTAGCTTTAACTATAAGAAGAGGTTTAAATGATAATACTTCTCCATCAAAGATGGATGTATTTGTTGGAACCCATTTAGATAATATGGTTATGGGTTTTCAAGAATTAAATATACCTCGTTGTGAAGATTTAACTAAATTATTATATACTTTACCTCCACAAATTTCAGGTATCCCTGAAAATTGTACTTTATATGATTTTGAAGTAAATAATGTATCACCAATTATGCGTGTTGTAAGAGTTGTCTTTTACGGTATTCCACCTTGCACATGTATGACCATTCCACAAATCCAGGTATTTGGTGTGCAAGATAGGTATACACAACCAAGAGAGTTTTATTTAGAATTGTTAAAAGTTTCATCTCAACAAGAAGTTAAACAAGTGTTAGATACCCTAGAAAGACAACAATTAGAGAAAAGTAAGAAGAAAGCATTAGAAATAAAAGCGTTAGAAAAAGAAGTATTAAAAGAAGAAGAAGCTGAAAAGAACATTTCCATGGTTAATGAATTATTAAAAGATGAAACTGCTATTGAATTTTCACCAACCATTATTGACAGTTCAAGTTCAGTATCTGATTTTGATAAATCATCTAATGCAAGTAGTACACGTACTACTACACGTAGAACTTCAATCCAATCAAATAATATGCATTCCAGTACTAGTCAATTAGATTTACAATCTGCTGCTACATCTACGTTAAATAACAATAATAATAATAGCATTGTTGCTCAAAAAGAAGCATTATATTCAAATGCTGTATTAACTTCTCTCACAAAGAAACAAATGAGTGGTTTTATATTTGATGACTATTTTGAACAACCAAGTCAAGAAGATTCACCACATAATTTAGAACTATTTTTAGAGAAAAGTAAATTTTCAAGTGATAATTATAATACTTATACCAAACTATTAGAAATAACAAATGAACAAGATGAAACATTAAAGACAATAAGAAATGATAAAAATTTAGCTTTAGAAAAATATTTAGAAATTGTAAAAACAAAAGCACAATCTCCTTCTTTATGTTCATTAACTTTTACAGATACATTAGAATTAGAATTAGCAAGATTAAAACTATTTATTTCATCAAGTGATAGAGATAAAACATTATTAAATAATGGATATAAAGTAGATCGTTTTGATCCAAATAATTATGTTTATAGTAGAGATCCAAAAGTAGAGAAATCAATAAGAAATAAGTTACAATCATCTACCTGTCATTTATGTAAGACTGGTATTAAGTTACGTAAACATTCATGTAGATATTGTAGACATTCATTTTGTAAAAATTGTATTTCCAAAAATACTTGTGACATTATTGAATTTAATTGGAAAAATTCAACTGTTTGTATTGAATGTTTTACAACAATAGAAAAACAAAAAGAAGCAATTGAAGAAATTCAAAAACAATTAGATGAAGATAAAACTAAATCACAACAACATTCATTCGAAAATATTTCTAGATTATTTACTGAATTATATCCTCCAATTTCACAATCAAGAAAGAAGATGGATAAACATGAAAAGGAGACAATACTGTCAGAATTCCCATCAAGTGGAATATTAAGTTCTGTTGAAACATCTTCAAGTTCTTCACCAATAGAAATGATCCTATTTCCACCTGATATTTTACCTAAAGAATTTTGGTATTCAACTAATGATACAAAAGAAGTTACAATTATAATTGTTTTACAAGCTTATGCACGTTTATCAAAGATTGTTTTATTAGTTGATCCTTTAGGTTATAATGAAGATGACGCTCCAAAAATGGAAATTTCCATTGCTGAAAGGTTACCTACTTTTCAATCTGTTGGTTTGTGGGAGATACCAATTTCTAAACCAAATGATACGATCGAATATAAATTATTAAATACAACAACACCTTGTAGATTAGTTCAATTAAAATTAAAATTACCAGACAACAATTTACAAAATGATAATTTACAAAATAATACTTTACAAAAAGCAATACTTCATTTAGGAAGGGTTTTAATTTATGGACAAGTAGTTAATGAAGAAAATTTATATGGAACTATTCCAATACTTTCTTCACAACATCAATTAAAATTAGAAGAAATTTTAAAAACAAAATTATCTATACAAAGAACACAATTAAAAACAGATTCTAAATATATAAAAGAATTTAATACATTAGATGTTACATTATTACAAGCAAGTAATATAGTATCTGGTTTTAGAATAAATGTAACTAGAAATCAAGATAATATTTCTACACAAGTAAAACATATTAGAGTTTCATTTATGTTAAGCGATGATAATAGTAACGAATTAAATTCACAAATAGTTGTTGAGAATCGTATTATTATACCTAAAGTTGAAACTGGTACGAGTTTAATTTATGAATTTAGTACCCCACATCAAAAAATTAATGTTCCAATTAAAATTGTAAGATTTGAATTTTTGTCAAGTAAGTTTTATATTTCAATTATTATTTTAACAATATTAATAATAATTAACATTTAAATTAACATTTTTAATAGCGTACGGTTCTCACTTAAATGAACTTTCATGTCCCCAAGTTTTTCTCTTTACCAATACATTGTAAACTAACAAACGATCAAATAATAACAATTCAATCAAAAATAAATTTAATTTTGATTGTTTTCAGGCGCTTTACTAATTTTCACTGGTAATGATTATTAATTTTCAGTTTCCAATGCACAAATTTCAAAAATGTATTGCCACACGTCCATTCCTGTACAAAGAATCCTACTCCTCAGCAAAGCGAAAATAATATTTAAGAATTTAAATCTCTTTTTAAAAAAAGTCAATTTATATAATTTGGTTTTAAATTGCTTTAATATTTTAGAATTAATTGATAAATAGAAATGAAATCTTTGCATAAACTTTCAAAGAGTAATAATAAGAACAAGCACTCTTCGTTGTTGTTATTTAATTTGTTAAATAGTAATAATAACAACAAAAGCAGCAAGTTGAATAATTTCAGTGCCTCTCTCTTTGTTAATAATTCTTCAATAGATTGGCATGTTGTAGTTGAAAATAAAACAACAACAACATCTGCAGCAACTGGTAGTGCAAGTGGTGCAAATGTTGAGAAAGAAAGCATTAAACCTGTAATGAGTCCTGAAAAGGTAGCTGAGCTTTATAGTAAAAATCACATTCAATTAAATCACAAACTATTTAGACCTTATGGTGCAGAACCATTTACAGACGTTAAAGAATTAGATAATTATAGTGTGAAAAGAAGTTTTCAACCAAAAGATCTTACTGATAAGTTAGCATTAGGTGTAATGAAGTTTTTAAGAGTTTTTGTTCATGCTTTCTTTGGTAATAGATATATGCATCATGCTGTTGTGTTAGAAACTGTAGCTGCAGTACCAGGTATGGTTGCAGGTGCATGGCGTCACTTTATTTCATTAAGAAGAATGAGAAAAGATTATGGTTTTATTTCTGAACTATTAGAAGAAGCAGAAAACGAAAGAATGCACTTAATTACATGGATGCAATTAACAAGACCTACTTTATTAGAAAGATTATTAGTTATTTTTGCACAAGTTGGTTTTACTTCTTTCTATTCAATGGCATACATGTTAAATCCAAGATTTTGTCATAGATTAGTTGGTTATTTAGAAGAAGAAGCAGTTAATGCTTATAGTGAATTTTTAGAAGCAATTGATAAAGGAGAAATTAAGAATGTTGCAGCTCCTGATTTTGCAATTAAGTATTGGAATTTACCACCTGAATCTACCTTAAGAGATGTTGTAGCTGTTGTTAGAAGTGATGAATGTATGCACAGAGATTACAATCATCAATTATCTTGTAAATATCAAGATGGTTTAATACTTTAAATAATTTAATTAAGTTTTCTTTTTTTGGGTTTTTTAAATAATTATAAATAAATAAAATCTTAAAAAAGTTCTTTATTTGTTATGGATAATAAATATTTAACATGTTTATTTTAAGAGTAAAAAAAAATTACAAAATTGTTTTATTTATCTTTCTTTTGAGCATCATCCCATTCTTTTAACCAACCCACAGTAGAATACTTCATTTCTAAATGACTAAACATTTCATCTAAATTAGATATTTGATGTGGAAGTAAATCAGAGATATCCATTACATCTAAATGTTTAGCTTGAAGTTCTGAAAGAGCTAAAGCTTTACTAGCATCATGTCCTGCAAAAATTGAGTATGCTTCTCCTTGACCATAGAAACCACTTCCTGTAACATCAAAAACTTTTCCTTTAACGCTAACAAATATCTTTTTTTGATCAACTCCGTTATATTGTTTTAATTCTTCTAAAGTATATTCTCTTTCTTCTACTTCTTCATCATCTGAGTCTGAATCTGAAGACGATTCATCACTATATTCATCTCCGGAGGATTTTGCAGCAACATGTTGTTGGTTAGCATACATCCTGTATAAAAAGAAGGCTGCACCCAAAAATACGGCTATCACTAGTAAATATAAAATGCTCATTTTTTTCTCAATTTTTTTTTTTAGGCTTATTCTTTAAATTTTTTAATTTTCATTAAAAATGTTTTAATTGTCATCAGCAGTCTTTTTGACGCATTGAAGTCTCTTCTTTCTTCCATAAAATCCAAAAATCCTTGGTGGTTAGTTAGTTATTAGTTTGTTTATTAGAGTTATAATCCAGATAAAATAACATTTGTTGTTGGTAACAAATTATTATTTAATATCACCAAATGAACAACAACAAGCCTTTTGATATTATCTATTATAGTATTATGTAAAAGCTGCTTTTTTTTTGTTTTTGGTAATTTTACGAATGATTTACCTCCCGCCTTTTTGTACAGTTCTACCCTCCCACAAAAAAAAATGACCGATAGACATGACGTTGCTTATGATTTAGGTTCGGCAATAGGGGATACTGATTCATCTTATAGTAGGAGTACTAGGTCAAAATCTAGTTCAATTACGTTGAGAGGTGGAAATAGTACTATAAGAAAAGCCGAGGATGCATTGTTTTTCTTTATTTTTTCAGTTAAGATTAGAAAAGCAATGCCTGGTTGGCTTTCGATATTACTTCATATATTGTTTATGTATCAATCATTAGTTCTTGGTATAGAATCAGGTTAGTTTTAAAGAAATTTATGTTTACTTAAAATTATTTTATAGATTTTCCTTATGGGGATGATGGTAGATTCGCTTTGAAAATGATTTGTATTCCTAGGTCTCTTGGTGCCAACTTTTATCCTTATGAATCTTTTATTGGAATTGCTGTCGCTTTATTCGTGATAGAAGCCTTGTGTATAATGCTCTTTTATTTTTCATATAAAGCTTTACACAGGGGAAGTAAATATTGGGATAAGATTAAGCTGCTAGTTAGATTACTTGCTGCTTTTTTTGCTATCTTCGGAATAATATTGGTTTTCGATCTTACTACGTTTATCGCCTGTGATTACTCTAAGCCCCAAATAGTTGATGGATCCACCACTTATCACTTGAGGCGATTTACAGATGTGGCTTGTTGGTAAGTGTTTGAATTAAAAAATTTACTCATCTTTTATTTAGGAGTCCTCTAAATGGAGCGTTTACTGTACTTTCATATATATTTATGTTTGCAGAAATTCCACTAACGTTTATAGGTGTTTTAATTTTTGCTGAGACATCAGTGAAAGGAAAATCATATTTTACAATGAGCAGTCCCTTCTTGCTATCATTTTTGCTTGCCGCCAACCAATTATTCCTTATAATATCACAATCGATACCTCCGCAAGGAATTATTTCCAGACCAGTATTATTCATTGTAATTTCTTTACTTTTTATTATACTATTGTTTTATGAATTACCCTTTGTTAATAGATCAGCAAATTCAGTTTATTCAGGATTTGCTTTTGCTAGAGTTGGAATGGGTTTAGGAAGTTTAATAACAGTTGCTGTAAATACTGACAATCAAAATGTGTTGGGATTGATTTTACTGTTTGCTGTAGCTATCGGGAGTTCAATTTTATTTTTTATTATAGGATTTATAACTATGGAAATTTATACAAGGGTAGTAATGTTTATAGGAAGAAGTACAATAAGGGCTGTTAAGGATGGGGATATTACAATTCCTCCTGATTTATCAGAGATAATAAGTTTTAGAAATATGAATTTATTTTTGAGATTTTCCTTAAATGCATCATCAGAATCTGGAGATTTTGAACTGGGTCAGTATTTTATAAAGACAGCCACGAATCAAAGGTTAGACTTAAATGCTTATTTACTGGTTACCTCTGCTTTGTTCATTAGATATACAATTGAAGACACACATTCCCAACAGTTTGCTCTTCATCTTCTTAGAAAAGCATCGAAACAAAACTCTAATATTTTGATGAGATACATTATTTATCAAAGAAGTAAAGATATTGAACATGAAACTGCGACTGGAAAAAATACATATGAATTACGTAATATTATAAATAATGTGACAAAATTTCAAGAAAAGCTACGACAATATCAAAAATTGTTCTGGAAACATTTTGTTTCTAATGAAGAAAATAATGAAAGAGTTTACAATTTGGTAAAGGTAATGCATAAATATATAGAAGATTCCTCTAAAACATTCAATAATTTACTTGTAAATTACCATAACAATTCATTCGTCATTCGAAGTTATGCTCAATTTGTTGAGGAATTTCTTTATGAAACCGAGGTTGCAGAAGAACTTTATAATGAGGCAAATATTTTAGAGGAAGAGGAGTCAAAGAAAAGAAAAGTTGTAGAAACTAAGAATAGGGGTAAAAATAATAGGATAGTTCCTTTGGCCTTTGAGGAAGAGCCTCAAACAAATAATTTTGCCAAGATGGAAAATATAAATGAAGATATGTTGGAATCTGCTAGCCAGGCATACTATACAAACAAAAAAGACAAACAGATTTTGTACAGAACTGCCGTCAACAAACCCCAAGAACATTCATACAAGTTTCTCTTTTTACAAACACTGGGGGTATTTTCAATGATAGTGATAGCAGTAATTCTTGGAATGGATTTAGGTTTGTCAAACGATGGTGAAAGAATTCAAACTGTGAATGATTTTTGCCAAACATCTCCCGTTTCTTATGCAACCCTTGCAGGTATTAGATATATACAACTACTTTATCAGTACTCCCCTAACTCATCCTTATTTTATTCAGAGTATAAGACGCATAAAAATAGATTAAAGGTACAAACGTCTGTTTTAAACAAAATATTAGATATGGTAAACCAGAACAAATTTTCTTCAGAGATGATGCAGGAGTTTGTGGCTAATAACAAACCAATTATAGTAAGTTTTTTTGACATTACTTTCATTAATCTTTTTAGATTCCTGTGGTTTCTCCAAAAAATGATGCCACTTCCCTAGTTTCATACGTGAAGAATTCCTCTGTTTCAGAAATTACAAATTTGATGTCCTCAGTTATGGGAACAGTATACGACTGGTCCAACAATGATTACTTACAAATTTATTCCAATTTTGAATTCCTGTTTCTATGGAATAACAGAGTAAGGGTAACATCAGTGTTCGAAGAGTTTTGTACTAACTTAATATCCTCTAATGAAGTTACCCTCAATAGGCAAAAACAAATATTTATTTTTACAGTAGTTGGCGTTTCTATTGTATATTTATTTTTTATAATTGTTTATCTGGTATTTGCATTGTTCCATTTACAACATTTAGTTAACATTACAAAGTTGTTCACCAAGATACCTAAGGATGTTGTTGGTATGGTTTTTCACGCCCTTGAACAAAAAGCGGAGGATAAAATTGTGAAAGTACCTAACTCTTTTCTCACACCAAGGCGATTAATTACATTTTTTATATTTTCCATTGCTCTAATAACTGTTACTGCTTCTGCTTTGCTGTTGTACGAAAGTATATCAATTATGAACAACTCGTACCAAGTAATGCTTAAAGTTCAACATGGATCTGTTGTTCTTCAAATTGCTCAAAGGGCAAAGTATAAGCTTGGTGAACTGTTGATGGGCCAAAACGCCACAAGTTTGGGAGTAAATTTGAAAGAATTTCATGATGATATATTAAAACACTCCCAAGATCTTATGCGGTCCTGGTTAAACTTTAGATTTGGAACAATTGACCAAGGTTTTTCTGGTATTAATGGAGTTAGTAGTGCTATTGATAAGATACTGTTAACGCAAAATTGTACGTTTGCGAACTATTCATGCTATGGGGTGGATCAATTAATGGATCTTTATGGTCTTGCCTCTGACAGGTTAAACGAAGACGCAATTTCAGGCTCCTACACTGCTCTTTCTTTATTCAATAATTTTGTAGATATATTTTCAATATCAAGTGAGATAACAGCTAAAATGTTTAGTATAATGTCTTATTATGTGAGCAACTTTAAAAGTCCTAACAGAATCATTAGCCCAGTAATATCATCTATTTCCTTAGTTAGTTTATTAATTTTAGTTTATTTAAAGTACACTGAGTTTAAGAAATTTGACAGTGAAGCACATCAGCTGAGGAGAATGTTAAACTTTTTGCCTTACAGCGTTTTCGAGCAAGACGAAGAAATAAGGAATTATGTACTTTTTTATACTTTTTCTGAGGGAAAGAAAAAAACTAAAACTGGTGGACATTTTTCCAAAACAAAGGCTATACTTGATGCTGCCGTAGATGGAGCCTTTGTAATTAATTCTAAAACAGCATTTATTGATATAATTAATCCAAGTGCTTTGAATATGCTTGGATATAAATCTGAAGAGGTAGTAAATAGTTCAGCTCTACTTTTGTTTGCTGATGAGAGTCGTGATAAATTAATGGAAATAATATCAGATATGGCAACATCTGCCACCAGTTATGGCAAAACCTTAGAAGTTGAGGCAAGAAGAAAAAATGGTACTTATTTTCCTGCCAGAATATCATTAAGCGTTTCTTGGTTTGGAAAGAATAGCTTTGTTAGCGCCTTTTTTAAAGATATCACATCAGAAAGAAAGCATTATACACTAATTGAGGAAGAAAAGAAAAAGAGTGATGCATTATTACTAAATATTCTTCCAGAACAAGTTGCAAAAAGGGTAAGTCGAGTTTTAATAATTTTATTTAAATTTTTAGTTGAAACAAGGAGAAACGTATATAGCAGAAAAAGTAGATGATGTAACTTGCTTATTCAGTGACATTGTTCAATTTACTTTGATGTCATCAGGAATGTCTGCAGTTGACTTGGTACAAATGCTTAATTCTATTATTAATGGGTTTGACAGTAATATTATTAAGTATAATTTGGAGAAGATCAAAACCATTGGAGATGCCTACTTTTGTGTCGGTGGGTTACAAAAGCAATCAGACCACCCTGAAAAAGTAGTGAGGTTCGCTATTGATATGTTCAGTGTTATTCGACAATATAATATAGAATCTGGAAAAACAGTTAATGTAAGAATTGGTGTTCACACTGGTGGAGTTACTGCTGGATGCATTGGAACCCTAAAGTTTGCTTTCGACTTATGGGGAGAAACTGTGATTGTAGGATCTAGTAAGTATTAAGAATTTCTTCTAATTAACTTTTTAGAAATGGAATCAACTGGTTTACCTGGAAGAATTCAAGTTTCTCGTCAAACATACGAAAGAATATATGATTTGTTTGATTTTGAGGAAAGAAAGGGAGTGGAAGTGAAGGATAAAATGGTTACCACATATTTGTTAAAAGATAAACACCACATGAAACCAATACCACTTCCTTCAGAGAAGTCTCCTGAAAAACAACAAGTGGATATTTCTGTTAGTACTCCTACCAGCAAATTAAATGAAATGTTTGCAAGCCCAATAGAAAATCAATAAAATGCAATTGTAAACTAGTGTGAGTGAAAATTTTAATGTTGAAAAATAAATTATAAAATAGTTACTTGAAGAAGATACCAATGTTTTTAAAAATTAAATATTTCTCCAATAACAATGCCTATAAAGTTTATAGTGACTGAAAGTTTGAAATCATGGATTGTAACTGAAAATAATAAATTATATCAATTCTATACAGAATATAATTTAGAATAGCAATAGTATAAAGAAGAATACTATAATTATAGTTTTGAAGAAAATGACAACTATGACTTGCAATAGATTGATTATATAGAGTATTATTATTTTTCATCTTATAATAGAGTAGAATGGAACTATAGTGAAATTAAACAAATTATTTGTAATAATGGTTATATAGTTATTGTAACAATTAATAATAATATTTATGTTAACGGTTTAAATAGTTGTGAAGGACTTGAATTTTGTAAAAAAATTAATAAAATTGACAATTTTACAAAATTAATTAATCTTCCATTTCCAAATTATGATTTATATGAAATTGTAAGTAATGGAAAAGCTAATTTTTTTGTTATAAAGAATAATGGAATATTTATTAGAGGAATAAATCTCAAGAATTGGGTATAATTTATGAAATTAAACTAATTTTATATTTGGATAGAGATATTATGAATTATGTATTTGCAGGAAATGAATTTGTTTATTTTTA
>CADWAF010005148.1:0-10894 GCA_902984215.1 Willaertia magna | reverse complement strand
TTTCTTCAGTAAAGAAAATCCAACAAGAAGAAGAATTATTATCTAAAATTTCAAAGTTGAGTACAGTTAAACAAAAACCACATAATGAAATAAAAGATCACACTACAGTTTGTGTTTGTTCTGAACCGATTATTTCACAAATTAAAGAAGATATTAAAGTTATTATTGAAAATGATCCTGCTTTTGATAATTATTTAGAATTAATATTATACCCTGGTTTATGGGCTGTTATTACTTATAGAATAAGTCATTGTTTATATTATTTATTATATCAAAAAGGTCATGAAGATGATTGGATATTTTTCTTTTGTAAAGTATTACAATTTATTGCAAAATTAATAAGTATAATTGTCAGAAGTTTTACTGGAGTTGAAATACATCCAGGTGCACAAATAGGTAAAGGTTTCTTTATAGATCATGGTTCTGGCGTTGTCGTTGGTGAAACAACTATTGTTGGAAACTATTGTACTTTATATCAAGGAAGTACTCTTGGTGGTACTGGAAAGGAAATTGGAAAGAGACATCCAAGTAAGTTTTTTTTTACCGTTTTAATTTATTTATTTAACAATGAATTTAATTTTGAAAAGCTCTTGGAGATAATGTTGTGGTTGGAGCTGGAGCTAAAGTTCTTGGTAATATTGTAATTGGATCAAATGTAAAGATAGGCGCAGGTAGTGTTGTTGTAAAAGATAGTCCAAGTGATTGTACATTAGTTGGCGTTCCAGCAAGATGCATAAAGAATAAGAATAACAATACCAATACTAGTACTAATAATAAGGAAGAAGCAAAAGTTGAAGAAAAATCACAGACAACTGTGTTGACTGAACAAGTACAACAACAAAAACAAACAACGAATGAAGAAGATAATAATAAGAAAGAAGATGTTGTTAAACAATTCACACAATTAATTCCACCTTCTACGTCTAGTGGTGGAATTTTCTCTCCAACAACTGTTTTGAATACTTTCTTAGCTAAACATCAACAATCTAATAATGGTACATCAAGTATTTATCAATATGATGATATTGATGCTCAAGCTATTCGAGTTTTATATTTAAGAGAAAAACGTTTGGAACAAGAAATTGCTTCATTAAAAGAAATTTTAAAGAAACATGGATTAGTGGGAAGTGATGAAGAAAATGATGAAAAGATGAATGGTAATATTATAAATAATAATTCAACCATATTGAATGGAGTAATACATAAAGAAGAGAAGGAACAAGAAAAGAAGAAACAAATTGAATTGACTAAATTAAATGACTTGAAACAAAATATTCATGATGAAGCTCCATTTGTTGTTGAACCATCTGAACATGAATGTTTTAAAATTCTATTTGAAAGTAATACTCCAGAAATTTTAGTTGATGGTGCTGGTATTTAAACTTTTTTATTACAATAAATAATATTATTAAACTCTTTCTATAGACACATTGTAATGTATTCCAACACGAAAAATAAATTCGTAATTAAAATTGAGCGCCTTTCTTTTTGATTGAAAAAAGATTGAAAAAATTTGAATAGAAAAAATGAGTGAAAATAACAACAGCGAAGGAAAACAATCAACAACAAATAATGTTAGCGCAACAAGTGCGAAATTTCCAAATAAATTTACTACAGATAATATTACTTTAAATGATTATTATTCTTCTCTTCAATATTCGGAAAAGAATTTAAACGATGAACAAAAGGATATATATAAAACTTTTGAAGCTATGAATTATTGTTTTCAAAATGCTTCAATAATTACTGGAGATAATCAATTAGGACAAACTGGTTATATTGAACAATTATGTTCTTTTTATTTATTAAAAGGATCAAAATGTTTACAAAAATATGTTTCTTTTAACTCTGAAGAAAGCCCTTTACGTAAAGAATCACAAGATGCATTTAATCAATTTTATTTTAATTTAATGCATTGCAAAGAAGATGATCCTGAAACAAATAAAAACTTTAAAGATTTTGTTTTAGAAAGAAATAAAAAATTAGGTTCCACAAGTTTCCCTGTGAAACAAATTTTCCCAAATGCTTCAAGTTTTTTAAAGAAACAAAATTTAGGTTTTATGAAACAAGTTTTTGAAAATGTTGAAAGTCAATCAATAAATGATGCAAATAAAACTTCTTTGTTAGTTAGTGAAATTACAAAGAATGTAGCTCAACAACAATATGAAGATTTAAAGACATGTGCAAAAGATAGATTTTTTAAGAAAGATAATCAAAATAAGTTTTCAATGAATACTATAAATACAAAGAGTTTATCATCAAGATGTTTTATTCCATATATGGAATATATGACACGTTTAGGAAGTATTATGTGTCGTAGTCAAATTGAACAATGTTTAAGACAATCTACTGATAATACTGATATAGAATCAACAAATTCATATATCTTATACTCTTGTCTTTCAGAAGATACTAAAGTTGCAAATTGTATGAGATTTATAGAAAAGAATGTAGTTGATAATTTACAAGACTAAATAAAATTTTATTGATTTTGGTTAAAAAAATCTTTTTGGAAAGTACTACAAAAAAAATTTAGAGACAAGATGGAGGTGAAGAAAATTGTATTAAAGATTGAAGCTTATCTTTTGAATAGTAAGAAAGTTACTCAGGAAGATTTAAGAGTAATAGGCTCTGCGTTTGTAAAGATGAATAAGATAATTGGTCAACTAGAGGCTGAAAATAATACTATTGATAATTATGAAAGATTGGATGAACCTTTAAAGAGTTGTTTAGAGTTACTGAGTGCAATTCTCCAAAGTAGAAATTACTTTTCCTTATATTCATTAAATACACCTTTTCATCCTTACATACAACAATTAGCTGATACTATCTATCAAGTTGTAATGAAGCCTTGTTTCCATTTAAAATACCATAGACGTGAAACTTTAGAATCCCTTTGTTTGGTTACTATTCAATTACTACTTGCAATACTGTCTCATTACCATAGTCAAGTAAACATTTCAGAAACTTCGGCCTTGGTAGAAAAGATTTATCTATTATTCATGAATTCTGAAGTGGATAAGGCTTTAGTAGTGAAGGAGTTGTTAGAGCCTTTGTTTTGTAACTCTTTAGAACCAAGTAATGATGAGGTAAAGAGAAGACTGCAAACTTTTCAAGTTTTAATTAAACAGAGTAAGGACTCACAAATTAAGCTAGAATGCCTTTCTGACAGTATGATGGTTTACATTTCAAATGATGTACTATTTCATATTGCAACCAGAAACAAATTTGAAATGTTAACAACTGTTTTCTTCAAAACTTTAGACCAACAACACTTTTCACATTCCTTAATTAGGGAATCTGTTATCGAAATGAAGAGAAAAATATTGTGGAAGATTATTAATACTATCGCTACAGTTGACCAAAATGTAACAACAACTGAAGAAGAAAACAAGGGTGACTCCCCTAGCTCTAAGAAGAGAAAAACAGTTAAAGATAACAGTAATAGTCACGTAGAATCTATTAAGAGTTTATTAGTACGTTTATTTGAAAGTTTTCATGACACTTGCAACAAAGAAATTATGGATGACGGTAAGTATTAAGCGATTCAACAGTTGTGTCAGCTTAAAATAACAGTTATCTACCTCTTAAAAACTTGCTCTAGCTCTCCAAACATTAGAACAGAGATGCTGTTTTCTGTGCTTGATACTATCAAAACCTCTTTATTGCAAACACTGGAAAAGAAGGAGGTAAACAATTATAGTGCTTATTTACAGAACGCTTTCTTGTAGATTTTTACAAGAATATTTATTACTTTCATAAAACGAATCCCCTCCTGTCCATTTATTGACATTGTCACATCAGTTTTCATAAACAAAAAAAAAAGCGTTGTAATTATTCAAAAAAAGTTTGTTACTGTACAAATAACATGAAAAAGCTTTTTTCTAGACTAAAACTCGAAACTAGGGGGTCTGTCGCTTTGTTAAAGGATGACCAAAAACGAAAATCAGAAATGTATGATAATTTACAAAGAATGATTCAGGAATATGATAACTCTCAAACCGAAAATAAAAAGTCAGTTTTCGGAATGAAACTAAGTGAAGACCCAGAAGGAATACCTCAATTTTTGTTTGCGGCTATTGAATTTATTGAAAAACATGGATTGGAAACCGTTGGAATATTTCGCCATAGTACCAGTAAAAGCAAAGAAGAAAAGGCAATGAAGGAAATTGATGAAGGGTTTAATGGAGGTGGTGCTAAACTCGCTACAATCGATTTTGAGAAGTATAAGGATGTTCACTTAGCAGCTTCTCTCATAAAATTGTTTTTTAGAAAGCTACATGAACCTTTGTTGACAACTAAATTATATGACTCTTTCCTGGCCACTGTGAAAATGACAACCCCAAGAAATAGAAGCAATTCTTGTATGAGTACTGATAGTTCTGATAGTGGTAATATCAATTCTCCCGCTACCCCTTCAACACCAACAATAACATCAGAAAGAGAGGAAGAAAACAAAAGAATAGAGTTATTGAGAAAAGTGATAACATTACTTCCTAAGGGTAATGCAGTACTTTTAAAGAGATTATGTCTATTTCTACACACTATTACATTACATCAAAAACATGTAAGTTTTTAGATATTTCTTTATTTCTTTTACAATTTTTAGAATTTAATGTCACCAGAAAATATTTCTGTTGTATTCCAACCAAATATTTTATATATTAAAGATCAAGACCCTATGGAAACTCTAAGAGATATTTCAAGTTGTACTATTGTTGTAAAAACCTTAATTATACATGCCCTTGAAATATTTAAAGAAGAAACAGAAGAACAAGATTCCCAACCAAAAGAAGAACCTTCAGCTGAAAAGCCTGTCAAAGTTATACATTTACACTCATTCTTTGCAAATTTACTGTCACAAAGCTTTAAAGAGGGTCTAGCCTACTACAAAGGTTCAACCAATTCAGATGGTGAAAAACATGGATTTGGAATGCTAATGATGCCTTCTGGAGCAATTTATGAAGGTAACTTTAAGAGAAATAAAAGAAATGGAAATGGTAAAATGATATTTGGTGATGGTTCTAAATATGAAGGTGAATTTTTGGACGATTTTATTACTGGTAAAGGAAATTATAAGTATGCAAATGGAGACCATTATGAAGGTGAATTCTTAAATGGAGCTAAACATGGAAAGGGTAAGATTAGATATGCAGATAATAATTCAAGTTATGATGGTGAATGGGCAAATGACAAAAGGCAAGGTTTTGGAATAATTCACTACTCTAATGGAGATATTTATGAAGGGGAATGGAAAGATGATAAATCGTCAGGGTTTGGTACCTTTAATTCTCAAACTTACAAATACGAAGGCTATTGGACTGAAGGAAAGTTTCACGGTAGAGGTAAATTATATCTTTTGGATACAAAAGAAATTTTTGAAGGCGAAATGTTTGAACAAGGTCAATTCCATGGTAATTCTTTATACACTGACCAAAAAGGAAGAAAATTTGAACAAGTTTATGACAAAGGAGAGTTAGTTAAAAGTGAAAGAATAATAGACGAAAATGAAAAGAAAATACTATTTGTTATTCAACAATTAAAAACTAATGAACGACTAAGAAATCATAAAGTTATAGAGGAAATTTTACAAAAATCAATACAAAATGAAGATAAGGCAACTGTGGGAGAGGAAGAGGATGAGGTATTAAGACATAGTTTATATATTACGCAAAACAATCCAGAAACAGCTCTAGTTTTTGAATTATTGTTTTCAACTGTAGAATTATTACAAGATAAATAACATTATTATTTACAAAATTTTATTTAAGGCGCCCTCATTGTCAATAGGAACTCTAATTTCTAGCGAACTGCCATTTTCTGCAGTTCTAAATGTTGCTTGATTTGGGTCAGTAAAACTTGGAGCTTTGTACACAATAGTTAGCCCACTAACCATTATCATATTTTCATTTCTGTCAATTTGCATTATTGGAGTACCCACAAAAGCACAATTATTAGGAGCTAGAAATTTAGCAACAATTGTTTTCTTTCCCTTAAGGGATTCTTTACTGTGAATAATAGATGGTGAGGAAGGGAGGATAAGGTGATGAGGAGAAGCACTTGAACTATTGCTACTACTGCTATGGGAACTCAATGGACTGGTGTAATAAGGATTCATTCCACAACTTGTATGATGGTGATGAGGCAATCTATGGTGGTGGCTGTTGTACGTTCTTGGTTCTTGGTTACAATAGTACTCTTCACAACAAGGGCTAGAACAAATGGTGGAATATTTACGAGAGGTAACTTGATTTACATTATTATGTACATTATGTTCGTATTTATGATTGTACATATGATTATCTGTACAATTTCTATATGATCTGGATACCACAATGCTTGGATTGTTAATACTTGGAATGGTAATTTTAGGATTGGTAGGAGGAGGTATCTTATTCAAAGAATAATTTTCACCATTATTACTTTCTGGTGTATGTTGAAACTCATTATTATCCATTTTCAACTTCTTACCCTGGAATAAGTAACTAGAGGCACTATTAAGATTATTAGTTGCTCTGTTTGGTTCCATAACTTTACGCTTTTTGGATGAATCTTCGTTTATTCTTTCAATTCTCTTAAAAGGATCAAACGAGTCCAAAGGATGAAAATGATGTATAGGAGGTATTGGAGGAAAGGGCATGCCTCGTTCTTCATGGTTGTTTGGTAATGTATTAATTCTTGGGGGTGATGTATCACATGTACTATCCTTCGAAATAGGGCTAAGTGAGCTAGGTATTGTTAAGGAGTTATTGTTAGGCAGTGGTCTAGCAGAAGACATGTTTTTTTTTATAAAAAGAAGCGCTGTGCTACGTAACTCTAGTGTACAGCAATTGGCACCTGCAATTGTAATCCCAACCTTACTTACGGTGTTGTACATTTTGAGCTCTAGGTCGTTTGATTTTTAAAACCGTAAATCCTTTATTGGCGGTACACTTTTTTATAAGGAAAATTGTAGCTATTCATTCCAGTTTATTCAATTTTCATTTTTCATTAAATACCACGCCGTCCATTATTTTAACGCATTACAAACCGTTCACTGCCTCCGTCCAAGTTGTGCGAAGCTGTAAATCAGTACTTGTTGCAGTAATTCTTTTGACTAAAGATAAATCTAGAAACATAAAAAGCCTCACTAATAAAAGGCGGAAACCTGCCATTTGTTACTCTTTTTCCATTGTCGTTAATTTGAAACAGGCTTTCTACTTGCGCAATGATTAGGTTAAATAAAAAATATCTTCATTTTACATAATTGCTAACTCTTCTTCGGATTGAAAATGGGACAAAATAATAGTGGTATTAATGCAACGCTATTGACTTGTGGACATAATCAAAGTGGACAGCTAGCAACAGAAGATTTTGTAGATAGATATCAATTAACAAATGTTAAACTTCCTTTCCCCGATTGGATGGATCATGTAAAGGGTAAACAAAAAATTAAAAAACCATTATCAATAAAGAAAGTTAGTAATGGTACATCGTTTATGTTACTTCTAACTAATAGATTAAATGAAGTATATGTTGTAGGACAGAATAGTGAATTTCAATTAGGTTTATCACATAGTAAACCGGTAAATACTTTAACTAAGCTTGATACTTCTAAATTTTTACAAAAAGGAGAGAAAATAATTGATATATATGGAGGAACCCTTGTTTCCTATATAATTGCTAAGAAAACAATAACAAATACTTCAAAAGAAGAAATGGGAGATTCAATTTATTGGTGCGGAAGCCCTCCTCTTCAAAATTTATATTCTCAAGCAAAACTTAGAAGTGATGGAGCTTCTTCTAATTCTTCGGAATCATCTAATAATCAACATATTTCCTTTACACGTTGGACACCCGAAGAGGGTTGGAAAAAGAATTTTAGAGTTAAACATTTTGATTGTTCCAAATTCGGAGATGATCATTGTATTGTAGTAAACCAATTTAACCAAATATTTGGTAGAGGATCAAATGCATATCATCAGTAAGTAATTTATTAAATATATTTATTTAATTATTTTATTATTTATTTTATTTAATTTAATTAATTAAAAGATATGGGGCAAATACTAAAGAGTGTCAAAATTTTGAGAGATTGAGTGAGATTAAATTAAAAGGATATGAGAATGAAACACCAGATGTTAAGATTGTTGCATGTGGAGGTTATCATAGTGTAATTGTTACAAGAGAAAATGAATTTTTCTGTTCAGGTTTGAATAGTAATGGTCAACTGGGTTATGATATTGAAGAAACTCAATATGAATTTATTCAACCACCAAATTTACCATTTAAAGGAAGGAAAATTACTGATGTTTCATTAGGTTTATATCATACAGTTGTAGTGGTAGATTATGGTGAGATTTATTGTTGTGGTGATGGTAGATATGGACAACTAGGAAATAATGAAAATAAATCTATTAATCATAATTTTATTAGATTAAAATTAGAAGGGATATCACCAATTACAGGAAATTATATAAGACATTTAAATTCTTATGTTATAGGTGTTGGTTGTGGATTAACTCATACAATAGTTATAACAAGTGATAGAAAAGTTTGGAGATGTGGAGGAAATGATTTTGGACAAATATTTTTACAAAATGAATTACAAACATGTAGTTATAGTATTGTATTTGAATCGAAATGTGAAATTAATTCTGTAAGTTGTGGTGGAAAATTTACTAGTTTATATTTTAGAAGAAAAGTACCTCAATACAAGAACTGTATTGAAAGACATTTAGATATACTTCATAATAATTATTGTATGAAGGAATTTGCTGATATCTCTATTAAATTCAAACATTAAAATTATTGTAAAGCTTATTAATAAATGGATTTTTGGAGAATTATTTTGTTTTCCTCAATTAGTGACAAGTTGATCTACTTCAACATCAATTTAAAAAAAATGTTTTGGTTGATAGTTTTTACCTGTTTGATTGCAGCGTTGGGTTATCATGCTTTGAAGACCTATACCAATTGTAAGTATTAATACTGCTTTGAATTAATCTTAAATTTTTAGTTGATAAAAGAATATCTATTCAACAATTAATTGATAATCCAAAGTATGACTTAAAGACAATCGTCTTGCCGGCTCTACAAGGAAAAGTATTTTACTATTTAATTAATATTCTTGAATTTAGACCAATTACTCAATTATTATTACCAACTTTAATACACAACGCAGGTTTCTCTATTGTTTCAAAATACTTTTATGCTAAACAACCAACTTATCAACCAATTCCTCCAAGAACCTCTGAAGAATTATTACAAGACGCAAAATATAGTGAAACAAAACCAAACATTTTAGAAGAACAAGAAGAAGAAGTGAATCGTATTGTAAAGGAATATGAAGAAGTAACAGTTAGCCTTAAAAAACAACAAAATAACATATTTACATCTATTGTAGATCTACATAGATTATATAAAGAAAAGAAGAAAACACCATTACAAGTTGCAGAACAACTAATTAAAAACATTAAAGATTCCGATCAAATCAATAATAACAGCAAACGTTCTCGTAGATTAAGGGCATTCATTAAATTTAATGAAAATTTAATCTTAGAAGCGGCAAAGAAATCTACAGAAAGGTTTGAAAAGAATGAAGCAATAAGTGTTTTTGATGGTGTACCAATTGGCGTTAAAGATGAGTTAGATGTTGCTGGGTTTACAACAACTAAAGGAATGTTAGAAAATCCTTATAATAAACATATTATAACATTAGAAGAAGAATGTAATGTAACAAGACGTTTAAGACAATTAGGTGCAATTATTGTTGGAAAGACAAATCAAAATGAAATTGGTATTTCACCAAGAGGATTTAATGTTGGTTTTGGAAGTGCTAGAAATCCATATAATTTAGAATGTGAAACTGGTGGTAGTTCTTCTGGTTCTGCTGCATCAGTTGCAAGTGGTTTAGTTCCTTTAGCTATTGGTACAGATGGAGGTGGTTCTATTAGAGTCCCAAGTAGTTTATGTGGTGCTTTTGGTTTGAAACCAACTCAAAATAGGCTTTCTGCTAGTCAAACAACTAATCCAATTTGTTATACTGTTGGTGTTGCTGGTCCAATTTGTACTTCTGCAATTGATTTAACAATTTCTTATGCTGTTGCTGCTGGAAGAAGAGATAATGATAAACATTCTTTTAGTCAACCAAGGGATTTAAGATTGAGTGAAATTAAATTAGGTGATAAAAGTTATTATTCTCTTTCAGGAATGAAAATTGGTATTTATGAAGAGTATTTTAATCACGTATCTGATCCAAGAATTTCTAAAATGTGTATGGATTTTATTAAGAATGTATTTTGTAGTACATATAATGCTGAAGTTGATAATATTGTTATTCCTTTATTAGAAATATCAAGAGTTTCACATTTAATTACAATTGCATCTGAAATGAGAAGTGCAATGGGAGAGTATGGTTATTATGAATTTGAAAATAGATCAAAGTTATCTCCAGAAACAAGAATGTCTCTACTAACTCAAGTGTACACTACCTCAGAAGAATATCTTTGTGCTCAAAAAGTTAAAACATACATGATGGATGAATTAGAGAAGTTATTTAAAAATGTAAATGTAATTGCGACTCCAACATGTGCTTGTGTTGCCCAAAAGTATTGTGAAGGTGTAGAAGAAGGAGATTTTGGTGAAAGTAATTATACAGTTGTCAGTGATCTAATGAGATACGTTTATATTTCAAACTTTTGTGGTAATCCAGCTGTTACCATTCCAATAGGTTATATTGATGGAATGCCAGTAGGTTTACAATTAATGTCAAAGTGGTATGATGAAGTTACTTTACTTAAATTTGCTCTATTAGCAGATTTACATTTACAAAAAGAAAAACCTCAACTTTACTATGGTATTTCACAATAATAGTTTTAATATTTAAAATAAAATTTGTTTCAAAATTTTGTAA
>CADWAF010005142.1:0-12633 GCA_902984215.1 Willaertia magna | reverse complement strand
CAAGTGAAAAGAATGTTTCAAGTAATATTTTCAGAATGAATATCTTTTCAAATAATGAACAACAATCAATTGCAAATTTAACAGAAAGTATTTTATTTAATATTACAGTAAATAATAATAATTTAATATCATTAGAAAATAATAATTTAACACTTGTATGTCAATATTTTAATGAAACAACAAAAGAATTAAGTTCAGATGGAGTATTTGTTAATAGAATAATTAATATCAATAATAATGAAACAATTATTGAATGTGGAACAAGTCATTTAACAGATTTCGTTATTGTAAAAACGTCAACTACTAAAAAGAATATTATTCCAGTTGTTAGTAGTGGCAATAGTGGAAATAATCCACCAAGAGAAATATCTGGAAAGAAAACAGTTGTAAATCAATCATCTTCCATTATTAATTATTACTGTTGGTTATTTACAATGTTGTTAACAATTTTAATGATAATAAAGTTGTAATCCTTGTGATGTTTTTATAAATTATAATTTCAATTAATTATTTAAACCTAATAAATAGTTTATTTCATAACGTGGACGGTTTTCCTTAATACAACTTGATTTTAAGATATACAATTTATTCTATTTACCTAATTACAATACAAATTCAATCTAGAATTTGGTATCATTTGGTGTATATAATCTAGTTCTATAAATATTATTTGTCATTTTGTTAATTTCTGATTGAGTAGTGTCCCTTGTGACCCAAAATCGCATACCTTGCTTTTTTGTAGAATTATGAGCAGAATTTGCAGCAAATCTCTTTCCTTTTAGCTTTGAATTTACTCTATCAATATTAGTATCAGTTTCATTTAATGTACCTTCTTTTCCATCTTCTAAAGCAATTTTACCATTTAATCCAACACAACGTGGAACACTTTCTAAATGTCCATCTGTATTAATAACGTCAACAGTCAAGAGGATTTGAGTTGTAGAATTTGGATACCATATACAAGAATTTCCTGGATATGGACAAACTTTACAAAACTTTGTAGTGCTTACTCCTAAATTATTCTTACAAGCTCTCTTTAATATTTTCTTTAAATTTCCATCTTCTCCTTCAACAAAACTAAAATAATAATCTTCAACTGTTTCCCATCCAAATAAAAGACAAAGTAATTCATTTAGATTTTTAAATAAAATTGTGGCAGAAATAATAAATTCTCTATAAATACTTTTCTTTGTTGTTGGAGCAATAACAGTTGCTTTCACTTGATAAAGAACTCTATAAGCTTTAGTAGAAATTAAATGTTCATCAAGAGTTTCTCTATTTGATTGATATCCATATTCTGTATAAATTCCATCATCCTTATTCATAATAGATGTTAATTCTTTACTGGTGTTTTTAAGGAAAGTAAATAATTGCCCATCTTTATACCGTGTTTTGTGCAAAAATAGATCTCCAAACAAAAAAACTATGAAACGTTTCAAACATCTTCTTTCGAGATAATTCGAGGTATTTCTGAAACTAATTTTCTAATCCTACTTAATTAGAACTCCAAAAACAGGCAAAACATAACAATTTAATAATGAAGACAAAGTTGAAAAATCTATTGTACTTAATTCTAAACATTGCTGTATATAACAAAAAATCTACAGCACTACAGGTTCCCGAGAAGTCTCCCATCTCAGTGCTAATGTAGCCCAACTGTGCTTACCTTCTCAAATCGGACGGGATGAGGTGCTTTCACAGTGGTATGGCCGTAGATACTTCTCTATCGTTTAGTAGTTTGACGTACACAATCAAATTAAAGTTTACCATTAAGCACCAATAGATTTTTATTTGTCTTCCTTTCCAACCACACTCATCCTTAACTTTTTTTAACCTGATAACTATCCTTTCTCCAAAAAAAACTTTATTATTTTAATGGGTTATTTTTTTTGGATTTGGCACGATAGAGTTTGGACAACGGTAGGGAACAGATATACTTTTCAATTTGTGAATGGATGGGAGATTCTTATTTTCGTATGAGAATAGGTGAATGACAACATTTGGTGTTTCGTATTTATTTATTGTGTTTTTTGTGATTATAATTAAGTTTTGCCTTGTGGTTCATTTTTATTTGATTAATTTTTTATTCCTTCACCACCAACCTACGTTAACTTTAACAATGAAAAGCATTTTGGTGCCACATCAGCTTTACGTATTTTCTTACGAAACCATCAAATTGGAAAGAAAAATAACAAAAAATAAAAAAAAGGCTCGCTGAGGAAAGATTAAATAAAAAAAATGAGTAATTACAATTTTTATCAGCCTACCAACAACAATCCAACAATTAATAATCCACAACAACAACATCAATCTAATGTTAATAATACTATGAATCCTAATAATCCAATGATGGGTGGTGGTTTTTATCAACCAAATAATAATATGAATCAACCATATATTAATACCAATGTTAATAATAATCCAAATACTGGTTATTATAATCCACAACAACAACAAGATGGTACTAATCAAATGATGTACAATAATCCAAATACTAATCCTACTTCTTATGGTTATAATACTTCTTCTCCAATGATGGGAGGTGGTGGTATCATTACTAATCCAATGATGACTACTTCTTCTTCTTATGGACATCCAACATCAACAACAACACCATCTACACCTACAACAATGTCTTTCTATAATCCAACTCAACATCAAACAAGTACGGGTACTCCAACAGGCTTAAGTGGTGGTATGGGTATGATGGGAATGGGTCGATCAATTACTCCAACTAATAAACAAACAATTGGACCACCTCCAACAGAACTTCAATTTGATGAAAGTCAAGTACATGGAGCAATTGGTCATCATCTTTATCCTTCTTCAACAACAAGCTCTTCAAGTGGTGTTGGTCATGTAGGCTTAACAGCTACTGGCACTACTACTACAGGCACTACAACAGGTACTTTCCCGCCATCCGGAGGATTACAAGGCTTGCAAAGCACTACGATCCCTAGTCTTTCCGAAACTGCCTTTGAACAAGGACAAAACTTTGCAGTACAAGATGTTATTTCGCATATGGGTACACTGACATTAAGTAATCAGCAACAACAACAACAACAACCTTTTATTAATATTTTACCTAATAATAATGTTCCAAGACCAAAAGATGTAGGTGAATTAATTAATGGACATGTTAATGGTCAACCTGATGTTTCACCATTATATTTAGCTCATTATAATGCTCATAAAGATAAAATTGGAGATAGAAATCCAGCTGAAGTTTTTAAAACTTTACAACCTGATGAAAATTCAGTAAAGATGACATGTAATGCAGTACCACAAAGTTTAGATTTATTAAATAGATATGGATTACCATTTGGTTGTATTTTAAAACCTTTTCATTCAAAAGAAGTACCAACTATTGGTGGTAATTTAATTATTCGTTGTAATAATTGTAGAACTTATATTAATCCATTTGTTCAATTTTTAGAGTTTGGTAATAAGTGGCAATGTAATGTTTGTAAACAAATTAATGATGTACCAAAAAGATATTATAGTCCAACTGATCAAGCTGGTGTTCGTCATGATTTCTTTGAAAGACCTGAATTAACAAATGCAATTTATGAATATTTAGCACCACAAGAATATATGTCACGTCCACCACAACCACCTGCATATTTATTTTTAATTGACACAAGTTATAATAGTATTAATAGTGGATTCTTCCATAGTGTTGTTGAATCAATTAAAGGAATTATAAAATCATTAAAAGAAAAATCATCTAGAACATTAGTTGGATTTATTTGTTTTGATACAAGAATTCATTTCTTTAATTTAAGACCAACTTTAAATCAACCACAACAATTAGTTGTAGGTGAATTAAATGAATCACTTTTACCACTTCCAAATGATTTACTTGTCAATTTAGAAGAAAGTTATAATTTAGTTGAACAATTATTAGATAAATTAGAAATAATGTTTAAACAAACAAATAGTATTGATTGTTGTTTAGGAGCTTCATTAAATGCTGCTGGAAGATTATTAGGTAGAATTGGTGGTAAAGTTTCTATCTTCCTTAGTCAATTACCAAGTGTTGGTCCAAATAAGTTAACAAATCGTGAAGATTTTAATGAATATGGCAATGAAAAGTTTGAAACTAAAGTTATGCAACCAGCAGATAATAGTTATAGGGATTTTGCATTATTATTTAATAAGGATCAAATTTGTTGTGATATTTATTGTTACGCTAATCCTGATTCACGTACTTCATATTTAGATTTGGCTTCAATCTCAAATTTATCTAAATTTACAGGTGGTATTTGCAAATTATATGAATATCCAGATCAATTTTCCCATCAACTTTTATCTGATGTTAAACAAACTATTATTGATGTTTTAACAGGTTTTGAAAGTGTTATGAGAATTAGAGTTAGTAGTGGAATGAAAGTTACTAATTTCTTTGGTAATTTCTTTATTAGAGGTCATGATTTATTAGCTTTACCTAATGTTACAGGTGGACAAACTTATGGTTTTCAATTGGTACACACAGGTGCAATGTTATCTACACCAAATGTTAGTATTCAAGTTGCTGTTCTTTATACTTCTGAACAAGGTCAAAGAAAGATTAGAGTTTGTAATATTTTACTTCCAATTACAAATTCACTTTCAGTTTTATATAATAATACTCAACCAACTGCTTTAGTTAATTTAATGGGTAAGATTTTAGCTGCTGATTTACCAAAAGAAGGCGTAACAAATTCTAGAAATACTTTAATTGATAAATGGTTAAAGACATGTTTAAATGGATTTAGAAGTGTTTCAAATATTAGTAGTACTGGACCAGGACTTGTTCTTCCATTTGCTTTACAACATTTACCACTTTATATTTGTGGATTATCTAAAACTAATTTATTATTGGGTGGAAGAGAAGTACGTGTTGATACAAGAATTTATTCTTCTCTCTATTTTTCTTCATGCACTATACAACAATCTATTTTAATGGTACATCCAATTTTGATTTCAATTACAGAGTTAATTAATGAAGAACAATCACAAGATGAACATCCAAAAGTATTAAGATTATCACCACTTTCTAGAAAATTAATAAATTCAGAAGATGGTGTTTATTTACTCTGTGATGGACAAGCTATTTATTTATGGTTAGGAAAGAAACAATGGGATTCTGATAGAGAGAAATATTATGATTTAATTTATGAATTAAACTATAATAGATATACTTTAGAAGAAGATGAAGAAAATGAAGATGATCCATTTGGTGACGATCCAACTCTTGCTAAGGTTTATGATATCTCAGTTTTATTAAGAAGACAATTAAAGACAGAAATGCCAATAAGATTTGCAAATACTAATCTTGAACAACCAAGTACTGACAAGTTAAAGAAAGTAATTATTAATGATTTCCATAGAACTTTATTAAAGAAATTGGTAGAAGATAAAACCCTTCAAGTAACACTTTCATACACTGATCTTATTACTTATTTAAATAAATAAATAGACATTCACATATTTAAAAATAATAAAAACTATTTTCAACCAAGTTTATACCCTACACTATTAAAAATATAACAAAACTAACTATTTGTCAATGTATTGTTGGTTAATTCTCGTTTCAAACAACACAGGTCAGTGCTTCAGAGCATTATGCTATCCCTCCTTTACTCTTCACTTTTTCATCTCTCAGTTCTTATGCCCAAAGTAAAAAATGAAAAAAATTTAAATTTTTTGGAGGGCATTTTTTGTAAAATAATGGTCAACTTTTAATTTTGTTTTTTTGAAAAAAATAAGAACACCTCAAGTCATAAAATGTACATCCCAACAGAAGATAGACTTGCTATTATGCAATATTTATTCAAGGAAGGAGTCCTTGTTGCAAAGAACGATTTAAGATTAAAGACTCACCCAAACATCCAAGGAGTTAAAAATTTATATGTTGTTAAATTATTAAAAGGTTTCGCAACTAGAGGATTAGTTAAAGAACAATACGCATGGAGACATCATTATTGGTTCTTAACAAATGCAGGTGTTAACTTTTTAAGAGAATATTTACATTTACCACCAAATATTGTTCCAGCAACTCATAAACAAGGAAAGACTAATATTAAAATCCTTGGTGAAAGACCACAAAGACGTCCATTCCAAAAGTCTGGTGATAGACAAGGCTATAGAGGAGGTGATAAGAAGAATGTTGCTCCATCTGAATTCAAACCACAATTTGCAGGTGAACAAGGTGAACAAAAACAAACCACTACTGCTCCAACTGAACAAAAGCCAAGAACTGGTGGAAGAGGTAAAGGTTTCCAACAACAATAAATTATTTAAAATACTTTTTTTAATGTAGATTACTCGCCAGAGTGTTTTTCCGATAATAAAATTAAAAATTCCTTGAAATTTATTTTGCTGTGTTTAATTGAATGGTACCACTTTTGAACTAGTAAAGATCATCATGAACACACTAAACCATCATGACCAATATCACACATTTCCGTAACTTTTAAAATTTGTTATGTAAAACCACAATTTGCATTGGTGAACTTGATTACGTTGCGGAATTTGATCTCAGTTTACAAATATTTTGTTAAATAAATACAATTTATTCAAGTAATAATAATAATACATTTAAGCATCAAATGCAGTTGAAACTGATGTAATACCAGAGAAAACCCAAGTATTATTTAAAGGAATACGTTGCTTTGTACACATCTTAATTAATTCTTGACCTACAACACCACCTAATAATGAAGAAACATTATGTATCTCACAAGCACCATATCTAACAGTTTCATTAATATATTTATCCATTTCAAATACAGATTCAGTAATACCAAATTCTTGTAATAAATCATTTACAATATTCTTTAATTCAACATTATCAGCTTCAACAGTTTCATCTTCAACACCTGGATATCTTCCATGTTTTTGATGGAATCTATCACTTGCACGTAAAGTAATATAAAAAGGCATTGGAGACATTTCATTAAACATATTATTTGCAATCTCTTCCTTATTAGGATTACTTAACTCTTGTTCTAATGATCTAAAGTGGAATGCACGTAAATAATAAGAATTCTTACAAAATTCTTTAATATCCATATCACTAATAGAATCTTCATCTCTACCTAATTTCTCTAAAATCTCATGTAAATACTTCTTAACAACTTCCATATCAGCTCTAGCCTTCTTCTTATATAAAGTTTGTAATGTAACATAACGTTCTGTATCGGAATGCATATCAGGTACCCTTCCTTGTAAAGGTAACAAGCCTTGTCCTTCATTCTCAACAAACTTCTTAACTGCAGCTGCAATTAACCAAAAATCATCTACATGACTAGTTAAATTACAACATAAATCATCATTCAAAACCTTTAAAACTTCATCAGGAATAGCTGGTTCATTATAACAATAATGAGCTTTATCAATAGCTTCTTCAAAATTAGTAAAAACACTCCAAGATTTATGTAATTTCTTAATACTTTCAATAAATTCTTCTCTTTCTAGCCTTGTTTGAGGTAATTTATTT
This sequence comes from Willaertia magna, assembly GCA_902984215.1. NCBI lineage: Eukaryota > Heterolobosea > Eutetramitea > Acrasida > Naegleriidae > Willaertia > Willaertia magna. The sequence continues at coordinate 5,150 of CADWAF010005142.1, read as the reverse complement.
TCATGAGTAGCCTTCCAATTCTGTAAAGTTTTAACTAACAAGATTGGATAAGCAGTATGAGCTACAGATTCATTCTTCATACTTTCTAAATCTTGTAGATCAATAAACTTTAATAATTCAGCCCAAGGTTTAGTTAAACGTAAATCATCAACTTGTTGATCTAATTTTGCTTCAATAATAGTATGAGTCTTTTTTATTATACGAATATAACCAATCATACCATAAGATCTAACTAAAACTAATGTTTTATCCTTTTCATAACAAAATTTAGCTAATTTTTCAACTTGATAGATTGGCATTTGGCTAGCAATAATAAAATTAAATTGATTAAAGAATTCTGGTGATTTTTCAAATACAACTAAAGGATCTTCTGCAAGGAAAGCTCCTTTAACATCAGGGTTAAGTTCTTGTAATACTTCTGATACTGCTTCAGCTCTATTTCTACCTAAATCTGTTTTTCTTAAATAGAAATTTCTACCTAAATCTCTTGCTGTAACTTTATTACCATCTACTACGGAAAAGTTTTTAAAGCCTGGTAAGACAATGTTTTTTAAAGTTTCACAGCCTACTGAAGTTGCATTTAATAAACAAACATTTGCATTATTAATACGATCTTGTCCGTGAATACCCCATAAACGTAATTGACGATCTAATTTTTCAACCCATTTGGATTCATCTGGGAATTCATTTACTGCTGGTGAAACAGGTGATAACATGTAGGCCATTTTTTAAATCGTTTTATTTTTTTTTTGATAATAATGAGATCAATTTTTTTTTAAAAAATTTTTTTATATTTCAATCAAGCAAGCCTTGAATGAAGCCTATTGAACTCTTTAGTAAAGCAACAATTTCAACATGAACCTAAAGAAATTGTAATCTCTATCATTTGTATAATGTCAAAGGGTCAGCATGAACAAAGAGTTCTCGGATTGTTTTTGCCAATGAATTGTGTGTACTTATTTCTATCACCTGCATGAATGGATAGACAGAATAGACAGACAGGTGGATTGACATTCACACACGAGATCAGATCGTGTGAAATTAAGGCATTTATTTCAATGAATTGATTGAAACAAATCGGAATGTTAAAATTAATATATTTTTATTTAAAAAGTACAATAATAATATCTAACTAAATAGACAAATATAAACAACAAATAGAATAAAATAAATTTACTCTACTTTAACATTCTTTTGTTCTTGAACTTGTAATTGTAATTTCTTCTTAACATCACTTGGAATACCAGCCTTCTTTTTCTTTACAGTTTTATTATTATTAGAACCACCTCTTGCTAATTTAGCTTCTTCTAATAATTGTTTACCTTCATTTAAATACCAAATATAACCAAAATAAACAGTATAAATTAATAACCAAATCATATATGGAGTGTTAATATAAGAAGCAAACTTTAAAACACTATTAAATTGACTTGAAGTAAACATTGCTACACCAATTAAAGTAATTAAATTTAATAAACCTAAACTTAAATCTTGAACCCACCAATAAGATACTGCAAATAATACATTTACAATTAAATGTAATGAATAAACAGTTAATGCTCTATTCCAAGTTTGTCCACCATGAATATAAACTAACCATGAAGCAATTGCTAATGGAATATATAAAACTAACCAAATTTTAACTGCATTGTTATCATTTAATAAACTATTTTTTCCTTTTTGTAAATCTTTATACCATTTACTTTCAATTCCTTTATTTCTTGCAAATAAAAAGATTAAACCTGCAATAATTACTGCAGCAAAACTTAAAACTAATGGAAGGAAATTTTCTGAAATAACTTCTGGAGTTATATACCATTGATCTGGTTGAAAAAGATATTCCCATGAAACTTCAGGTTGTGGAAGTAAATCTTCAGGAATTGCTGGATCAAAAGTGTTTAATATTTCTTCGTCTGCCATTCTTGTTTATTTTTTTTTTTTAAAATTTCTGTTTTTTTTTTACAAATAATTTTCTTTATTTTTTTTATTTAAAAAGCGAGTGACCTCACCTTGGTGTTTGGGTTTTTGTGACCAGAGAAGGCTTGTTTTTTGCTTCCACGTCATTCTCAATGAATGGTTTTGTGTTGTAATACCACTTTGGGTACAGATGATGATGGATAGTAAAATAACGTTTGAAAAGTAGCAGTTACAGTAATGGACTTTTTGTGAATATCAAATGTAAAGACAAGATTGGTTTTTTAAAAAGAAGAAACAATTATGACTGAGTGTTTAAGTTAATAATAACCTCGGAATGGAAGTAGAGTTAGTTTTTGGAAGATGGTTACCAACCACTTTTACTCGCTGTCGCAAAGAATTAGTTTTATTTATTATTATATAATAATTTAAAATTTTCAATTAATTAATAATTATTTTAAATTTATTATTATTTTACATCAACTGGGATTTAACACAAACAGTAAAAAAAAACTGGCGCCAAAAAAAATTTACGGTCCCATGGGAAGCTTAATTTCAAACTAAAAAATGCAAACTCCTCAGCCTACAACTTTTTCTCTTCAACAACAACAACAAGAACCATACGTTCCTGGATTTGATTATGTTGTTGCTTCACAAAACACTAAAGAAAATATAAGATATAGAACATATCAACCACCTGAACATCCTACAATTGTTTATATCCCTCAAAAGAATTGCCAACCTCAATATAATACTTTATATGTGCCACAATTTAAATGTATGGATGGAAATAATCAACAAATTAATATAAATAATGGAAATAATATACAAACAACTAATGGATGTAACTGTAATCAACAAGATGTTTATGTAAATAGTGAATCTACATCGTTAAATCAAAAGTTTGATAATTACACAACTATAATGAGCCACCCTTGTCAAAGTAGTTCAGGCATAACAAATAATGAAAAGTATTTACAAGAAACTGGAGGAACACCATTTATTGCTTTTACTCCTAACAAAAAATTTAATAGAAAGAAAGTTAATTTTGAAATATATCAAGAATCAAAACCTACACTGAAAGATCGTTGGGTAACAGAACAAAAAGACTCTTTTAATTTTTTCATGTGTGCTTCTAGTTCCTGTAATGCAAATAACATTCAAAGTGTCCCTCAAATGTCTCAAACTAATGGTGAAACAATGAAGGGGACTGCCAGTAATACAGTTTCAAACCAACAACCAGTTTTTGTTCCTTACCAAGGAAATAACGCTTACAATCCTGAAGTATATCAATCTCCATCCAATTATTCTTCCCAAATTCAAGGACATACAGAAAAAGAGGAAGAAGAAGAGGAGGATAGAAAAAGTGACAAGTCTTCTTCTTCTAAAAAATCAAAAAGTAAGAAAAAGGGAACGAATAGTAGACCTGAAACACCAAGTGGAAAACGTGAGACAAAGTTTGAAATTCCTCAATTAACCGAATCTCAGGAGAGAAAATATAAATCTGCTTATCAAGATGATGGAAATAAGGAAAAGAAGAAAACAAAACAAGAACAATATGCTGAATTATATAGTAAGACTATGCAAAATATTTATCAAAGAGATTCAAAACTTCAACAAAAGATGATAGAAAAACAAGACGATTTAACTTCCAGAATTGCACAAGAAGAACAAAATAATTTAATAAGAAATCAAAAAGATTTAACTACTTATATGCCTAAGGGAGAGAAAGCACCTTTTTTCCCTTATGGTTATGTTAATACTTCTCCAATTGCTGATAAAAACTATATGAAAACATATAATGTAAATCCAAGAAACGCCGAACAAGTTGTTAGTGATATTGTTGCAAGAAGAGAAAAAACTCATAATTATGATGGGTGGAAAGAAATTATGGAAGATGATCCAAACTATAAGAAATGGAGACCAAAATCTTATTATTGGAAAACTTTTGATAAATTTGACCATTATAATGATCAAAAGAAAAAGTATAGAGGTTCTTATGGAGGAAATTCAGATGGAGAAAATAATGATGGTAATGTAAATAATAATGACCATAAATCTAGAGAGAATGATAAGGCTAATAGACAAGATCACAGTGTTTCTCCATTAAAGAAAGGTGGAAGAAAAGCCTTAAGTGTAGTAATTAGTGAAAATAACAATGAGGCAGAAGAAGATAATAGAATGAATGATAATCAAAGAAATAACAATGGTGGTGCTTATTCCCCACTAGATTATGAAATGAATAATAATACTAACAATAGAAGAGGAGGGTTTGTTGTTGGTCCTCAAACGCCTGGTAGTGGTGGTAATAACAATTCAATTTATTATAGTAATGGTACTGTGCCAAATTATACAAATAACAATAATGTACAGAAAGTGCTGGAGGGTCCTCTAGTAAGTGATTTAAAGGGTTTAGAATATAAAAGATTTCAACCTAAAGATTATTCAGATTTAGATCCAAAGAATTATAAAAATCTTCCTGTTCACTATTTAAATTATATAAGACCTGCTGGAAAGTCAACACCAAGTTCAGATATTATTACAGATTGTTTTCATTATTATGATTAAGGCAATAATAATGAAAATATGATTCAAATGCATTCAGACTAAGAAATCCCTAAGTATATTATTGTGTTTTTTGAGAAAATACAACAATTAGAGCCTTAATCCGATAGATTTTTCTAGATACATTTTAAATAAAATAAGATTAGGATCTAGTAAGGTGTAAAGAACAGTAAATAAAATACTAAGAAAAGATAAATCTAATATTGTTCTTAATCTACATCCACAACAACAAAAACTATTTTCTTTTCTGAACTTTTTCTTTCTTTCTAAAATATCTTTATTTTCCATTTTTTAGTTTAAATTTTGACGAGGCGATTTGGCTGTTTCCAAACCAAAATGAAGAAAAAATGAAAAATCTACAGCACTACAGGTTCCCGAGAAGTCTCCCATCTCAGTACTAATGTAGCCCTACTGTGCTTAACTTCTCAAATCGGACGGGATGAGGTGCTTTCACAGTGGTATGGCCGTAGATGCTTCTTTATAATTTAGATGCAAGTGATATGCTAGCAATTTATAGACCTATTATAACAATCTTCAAAGAAAGAGCAACCCCTAAAAAAAAATAAAATCTCAATTACTTTCAAATTTTATATACAGCCCAACTACAAATCTGTTTTTTAGTTCAATTAAATAACACTAAATATTATACTTTTATAGGCGGAGGTGGCCGA
>CADWAF010005130.1:0-24432 GCA_902984215.1 Willaertia magna | reverse complement strand
AGTAAACAAATTTCAACCAAAAAAGAATATTACAATTAAAAAAAAGACAACAAATAATACTTTTTATAATAAGTGGAATTATTCTGAACCAACAACTAATGCACCACCACCAAATCCTTGGGCAGTTCCTCCTACTGCGTTTAATAATCCACAATTTATTATTCCACAACAACAACCAGTATTAAGCACTTATAACCAGTATAGCAGTTGTAGTGCACCAATGGTTGATGATTTATTTGGTGGATATTCAACAACAATGAATTCAACAACTGCGGCCAGTTTGCCTCATAAAAGTAGCAGTAGTAAGCAAAGTGTTGATTTATTTTGTTTTGACCAATGTGAAAATTATTCCAACAGTAATAATTTTAACAACAATAGTGCAGACAGTTTTGACTTTTTCTGTGACACCTCCAGTTACAATAATAATAATAGAAGATCCAGCAACAATAATATGAATCAAACAACAAGTGTATATGATGCACCAAAAGAATTAGGTATTGCAGCAGGAGGTAAAATTAAACAACAAATTGTTGAAGATCCATATGGTCCAGAATTTTGGGATTTAAATTCCAAATCAAGAGTTTTTGTTCACATTGTAAATAGTGAAATGTATAGATTAATTACAGGTGAAAATCCACCTGAAACACCAATTAGTGCAAAAACATATTCATCTTATGGTTATCCTTGGTTTGATTGGTATAATGAAAATGTTAAATCAGTTCAAAAGAGTACAATTTTAGAACAAGTAAAATCTGTTAGTCAGGTTGACCAACAAAAATATGCATGGCCAATACAAGATAATTCTACTTGTAATATTAATAATGTTAAAGTGATAAAGAGTAATTATAATCCATATAGTAAAAATTCAGTGAGGGATGGTGATTGGTAAATTTGAATAGTTGTTATGAGATATAATATGTAAATGTTGTAAATAATAATAAAAAGAAGCTTTTTCTTTTAATTAATTTTCTTGTAAATTGTTATTAAGTTGATTTTATCAAATCAGTAAATCAATATCCTTTCAACACCATCACAAACCTCTGAAGCAGGCAAATATTCCTTAGCGTTAAAATTTTCGTAAATTTTAATTCTTTGGTCAATTAATTTATGATGGGGTGCCAAAATTTTAATACACTCTGATATACTAAATCTTTCTACCTTTTTAATCTTTACCATTCCCAACAATACCACCTTTATAGCCTTATATATTTCATCATTTGGTTGCCATTTGGTAATTGCATCAATAACCTCGTTACTATTTTTACAGTTTAGTGAAGGTGACAATACTATAGAAGTTATAACTAAACCCAAGCTATAAATGTCAGATTTAGGTGTGATTTCACCATTACCATTTTCAAGTTGTTCTGGTGGAAAATATCCTTTAGTTCCTGATTTACTTATAAGTACTTTATTTTCTTTTGTAAAACATTGTTCATTTTGTTCATCATACTTTATATACTTTATGTGAAATTCCAAAATCAATAAATTTAAACATATTTTTAAATTGTACAATGTTTTGAGGTTTTATATCATTGTGAATAACTTTTTGGAAATGTAAATTGTAAAGGTCAATTAAAAGATCCACCATTAAATTTAAAACATCTGCAGAATTATTAAATTCAATTTCAGTCAACACTTGCCCTTTTAAACTAAAATAAACATCTTCAAAGTTTCCAAAAGTTAATGTTTTTTTAATGTTCCCCTCCAATGAAATTCTATCTTCTATTTTTGCAATCACATGACATGTATTATTTAATTTTCCATCAAATACATTTTTACTAATTTTTTTTTCAAATTCCCATTTATAGGTACAAACGTTTTCTCCAATATCTACGTCAACTATTATTACAGTTAATTTTTTTGGTTTTTCATCTATATTTATTGTTATAGTTTCTTTTGTTGAATCTTTAGTTAATTCTTTTAATAATTTGTTTTCAAAGTGATTGCAACACCTAAAAAATTGTTTTCTTATTTTTCTTAATAAATTAACTTTATTTTCTTTGTTTATTTTTTGAGTTATTTCTTTAGAATCATTAACTTTAATAATTTGTTTTATTAATGGAGTTAGAGTATTCTTAATTGTGTTTTGAAATTTTGGATTTTGTTTACTATTATTTTGTATAGTAGTTTTTAATTTTATAATGCGTTTTCTTCTTTTCTGTTTTGTTGAATCTTTGTCTACAACCTCATTGTTTTTTGTTTGTTTAGGCATTGTTTTTTATTTTTTTTAAATAATTTTTTTCCTTTTTTTTTGGCGGTAACTGTTAAATTATTATTTTTATGAGTCATTTTACAATTCTTTTAATGAATAGGGCTTAAATTTGTTTAAAAATTTTTATCTCGTAAAAAAATACCTGAAAATAATAATGGAAAACTTGTCAACAGAAAAGAAAGCTCTTTGCAGTCCAGGGACTATATGTAGGTTTATTTGATATCTCAAAATACCAATAACAATTAAATTTACTATTAATTTAAAATTTTTTAAATTTTATTGTTTAAAGGGGTTTGTGGAAAATCAAGTGATGGACAGTTGATAATTAATAATAATAAAGATGGCACTATTAATTCTTTAACACCAATTAATGAAAAAGAAATATTTCCATTTGGTGATAAAATAAAATGGATTGGAGCTGGAGATCACTTTACAATTTTTGTAACAAGATCAAATGTTGTTTATGGAACTGGTGAAAATAGGCAAGTTTTGTTAAATTCATTACATAATAACATGAAACAATAGTTCCGGTCAGCTAGGATTAGATCATTGTGAAATTTTACAAGGAATAACAAGAATTCCATTCTTTGACCACAAACACATTGTAAACATTTCATGTGGTGCAAATTTTAGTTATTTTCTTGAAGAAATTCAAGATAAACAATATTTATATGTTTGTGGTAAAAATACAAGAATGGTAAGTCTATATAAGAAATTTCTTTTAAACAATTTTAAAGCCCTTGGGATTAGGAGAAACAGATGAAATGAATGTTTATCCACCACGAACGGTTGATTTAAAATTTTTAGAAAAAGATGACTCAATACATAAAATTGTTTGCGGATATGAAAGTGTTTTGTTACTGACAAGTATGTAATTTTGTTAATGAGTTCACTAATTTTGTGACTTTATCTTTTTAATTACACATTTTTACATAGAAAAGGGCGTTGTTTATGGATGTGGAAGTAATACAACAAATTTGCTTGGTATTGAGACAGAAACTACAGATGAATTTGGTGGCTTTGCTCCAGTTTCAGTGTTTACAAAAATTACAATATTCAGCATGACGGAAAATGAAAAAATTATTGATATGAGTTTAGGTACAAGTTATGCATTGTTATTATCTAATTTAGGTAACGTTTACAAATCTTCATATGAAGGGTTTATTAAAATTGGATTGAAATTCTCACCATTTGAAATGATTCATTATGGTTCAACAAATGGTATGTCACTTTTATTTTGTTACTTTTGATAATTTTAACTATTTTAAAGCATTTGCAAAGTTATCAAAGGAAAGTAAGCATTCAGGAAGAATAGCATCTTTATCTTCTTCGGATACATTTGAATTGGCAGAAGACATTCCTGAAACACAAGAAGTTATTTCTATTGTTGGGTTGGCTGCATTCTTTTTCATTACAAAAGAATATCAAGTTTATTGTTCTGGTTACAATTCTTTTTATGAATTAGGTCTTCCAAAACGCGCAGTTGGAGCCGCTACAATTATTGAAAGACATTATGAAATGGAAGAAATTATCAAGAATACAAGAAATTTAAATGAAAAAGTTATTCCAACAATTGTCACTGGATTTAATCATACTATTTTATATTTTAAAAGCATCGAATCACGCGAATATTTAAGATTTTTTTCAAATTTAGAAAAACATGTTTATAATGATACTATTTTAACAGATTTAACATTTAATTTCTGATAATAAAGAAAAAATTAAAACACTCAGTGTGTTTACAAAAATACTCGAACAATAAATTAAAAATGATACTATCTCTTATTTTTCGTTGGCATTTTATAAAATTTACAGAAAATAACTGGTGTTGAAAATAAATCATTTAAATTTTAGGTTGTAGAACAATATTGTCCTTTCTAAATTATTGACATATCTCAACAATTCACTTATTCTTTCTTTTATCACTTCTTCATTCTCTACATTTTGTTTTTCAATATTCTTTAAAGTTTCAACAAAACCTAAATCTGAAAGTGTTTTATGTAATTTCATTGCTTCTTCCTTTTTACTTTTACTAAATACTAAATTGATTTCCATTAAATAAACAGCCAATAAATTACGAAAACTTTCTAAACTTAATTTTAGAAATAGATCCTTCTCTTGAATTAAAAAAGAATAAAATAAATCAATTAAATTATAATTTTCTGACAACTGTATCACATCTTCTCTATTCCCTCTAGTTGCATTAGAAATTGACCATAAACATTCTTTTTTAACATCACCTCTTTCATTAGGGTCTTTAATCATCTTAATTAAATCGTCAACTAATCCAATCTCTAATACTGCTTTTAAATGGTTAGATCCTTCTGCTAATATATTTGATATTGCCCAAGCTGTTTCTCTTCTTATTACGTACTTGTCATGCTTTAATGTTGTTTTTAATGCTTTTAAAACGTTAGCTTTAATTAATCTTTCAACATCACCCTCTGAACCAGTTAATATAGTACCAATTGATCTTATATTAGGACAACAAATTTGAGCACTTGGGTGTGTAACTAATTTAATTATTTTGTTTATAACTTCATCTTCAATCTCATCTGTTAATTCAATCATATAATAAAGAGCCCAAGAACAATCACTTAACATGTCAAAACTTTCTGCTTGTAAAAATAAAGATTGTAAAAGTGGATAACCTTTTTTCACTAAATCAAATTCCACAATTGGTTTACCACGAAACATATTACAAAAACTCCAAGAAAATCTTTCCATAGCACCAAGTGTTTTATAAAATTTAAATGCATATGTAACCATTATGTGGATTGTATCTAAAGCTAAAACATAGTCACGTAACTTTGTAGAATCACCAACAATATTACCTAAAGCCCAAACAGCTTGGTCACAGAGTTCAGAATTATCAGATTTTAAAAGTTCTACAATTAATGGGATTGCCCCCAAGTCAGATAATAAGTTTGTGTGAAATGAAGAACCTGAAGCAATATTTGTTAAAGCCCAACAAGCTTCTGTTTGTAGGTTATGTAATTGGCTTAATGAAATTATTGGTTTTTCTTGTAAAGTATTATTTTCAATAGTGTCATTTGATTTAATGTGAATAAATTGTAATAGATAATTTGTATTAATTAATTTAACTAAATATGGTACAGCTCCTGCATTTACAATGCTATCAATTGGAGGAACTTCACTAGATAAATATCTTCTTATTTGTGTTGCAACTTTTAATAAATGATTAAAATAATTTTTATCTAGTAATAAATGACATACATCCAATTCACTAGATAGTCTCGCATAATTAATTTCTTTTCTTGGTAAGTTTTTTCTGTGTAATGTTTTAATAGTTGATTTATTATTTAAAATGTTATGGTACGTTAATTTCTCATTAAATAATTGTTGAATTTCATAAAGTTCTTGATGCGATTTATAGTATTGACAAAATAATTGTCTCGTAGAGCGAATTAAATGGTTTCTATTTCTAACTTTTTTTTGTTTTTCTATAAAATCTTTGTTAAAGAATGCATCATCTTTTGTAACTTCTTTAATTATTGAATTAACCATTTTTTTTATTTTTTTATTTTTAAAAATTTCTTCTTGTTTTTGGAATTTTATTTGGAATTTTGTAAAATCGCAAACTGCTATTTGTAAACAGGTTTTTGATTAATATTTTGCAAAATACAATGAAATAAATTTATTTATTCTTTCCATTATTGACATTATCGCTATTTTGTGAAAGATTTGGATATCTCCTCTTATAATTTAAAACAATATATGATACATTATTAGGTCTAAAAAAAGTATTTGCAATCGCCAAATTCCATCTATTTTTTAAAACATTACCATAACAACTAATTTCAAGATATTCTTCTGGTTTGACAGCTTCATTTTCATTAATATTATTGTTATTCAACTGTAACGTTTCATCAAATTGTTGATCAAACTTTAATTTTTCTGGATTTCTCTCATAAAATCTTCTTTTCATCTCTTCAAACTCTTTTCTATTAGGTAATTGTAATCCTAATTTACTAACAATATGTTGTGAAACTCTATAGATCCTTAAAATTCTATGGGCAAATAACTTTCCAGCACTTTGACTTAAGGCAGGTAACATTGTGTTATTATCTTCAGTTTTTAATGGTTCTAAATAGAAAGAAAGTTTATGTGATTGAGCGTTAACATTTGTTGGTAATCCACCATTCATTATATGTGAAATCCATTCAGGTATATTTGTACCTTCTACTTCTTTACCATTAAAATCTTTAATTAATTTTTTAAATGCACTTTTATCTGTATCTGTCTTTTCAAAATGAATTATTACTGGAATAGTGTCTGGTAAGAAAAAGGTCCTTTCAGGTGGTACGTAAATCATTCCAGAATTATTCATTGGTGGTATATTTGTTGATGTAGTTGTATTTGTATTATTAGCGGTAGTGGTATTATTAACTGGATTGTTAGGAGTACTATTAGGTGTTGTATTTGTAGTTGTGGTTGCCTTACTTGTTGTGGTGGTATCCTCGTTTGTTTCTTGTTTTTGTTGTGTTGAGTTCTTTTGTAAATCTTTTAATTCAGAAACTTCCTTCTCTTCCACTTGTTGATTATGTTGTTCTTCTAAAGAACGTATATAAACATCACGTTTTACTTTCCACTGATTAAAAAGTGCTTTTACCATCATCACACCAAAATTAACTTTATCTTCCTCTCCAGCATCTAAAAAACCAGATTCAATTGCATAATTCTCAGCATTAAAACAATCATTTGGGTTTAATACGACTTCTAAACAACCTAATTTTCTTTCAATTGTAAACCAATTACGTACTGAGATAATTTCCTTTTCCGTAAATTCTTTAACTTTTAAATCAAATGCGTTTTCATCTTTTGATAAACCATAATCATAAATTATTTTACCTGTTGTTATATCATATAATATTATTCTACCTTCTGTATCTTTAGCTAATACTTTCTTTCTATCATTTAATATGTGATGTTTAATAATTGCTGGGCTACCTTTAATTATATTTTTAGGTTGTGTTATATTTTCATTTAAATTGTTATTATTGTTATTTTCTTCCATAAATTGTGAAAGAGAAGTTGATGATTTTGTTGGCGTTTTACTCATTAATTGTAAACTTGAGTTCATTGTATTTAAAATAAAACTTCTAGATGTATTAGGTGATGAAAAACTAGAACTTAATTTAGGTGTAGTTGATAAATTATTTGTATTACCATCTTGTTGTAAATGTTGATTAATATCTTCATAAAGTTTATCAATAACTTTTCCATATTCAAATTGAAAGATAGAACTGTCACTTGTCCCAATCCAAATATTTGCATTTCTTTCTTTCTTTCTATTATTACTGTTTGTATTATCACCATTAGGTATAATACATGTAGTTAAAATTGATGAATCAAAATGATCTACAAGTTTTGTAAACTTTTTATATTTTGTATCTAAATAATAAACATTCCCATCTCTCGTTCCACAAACAACTGTATTTTGTTCTAAATCATAAGGATCAAACTCCAACGACCAAATAGATGAACTAGAATGATTATTATTATTAAAATAAAATGTATTTAAACATCTTTGTGTTCTTAAATCCCAATATCTAACACTTCCATCTGTTGATCCACTAAAACATTTTAATCCATCATTTGTCAATAATACACTCCTTACATTATCTTTATGTCCTCTTAATTTAGTAATTTTCTTTGCAGAACGTACATCATAAATCCTTACATTCTGATCTGTTGAACCAGCCGCAATAATTGCATGAGAATCTACACCGCCAAAACTTGTATTATTATTTACAAACGAACCATCAGACATAGCCAATGTATAAATAGAATGTTTTGGGGATGGCCTTACTTGTGATGGATAATAACCTTGTAGATTTTGTATATCATAATAATTATTATTGATATTATTAATGTCTTTTTCATAATGTTTTACAATGGAAACTAAACGCTCTGCATCCCAAATGAAAATGGAACAATCCAACCCGCCAGAACAGAAATAGTTTGAGTTGTTGGTAGAAGCTAAACATTTAACGTAATCTGTATGTGTTCTGGATAAATATTATATTAAATGTTATTATATTGCAAACATAACAAAAATTATTGTAAATAATTTTGTAAAAAAAATACAAACCTATAGGTAAGACAATATTTTGGATCTTCTAAATTAACATTCCATAACATTACTGTATTATCATTACTACAACTTATTACTATAATAAAATAAAGAATAAATTTTTATAAATTTAATATACTTTTTAAAATTAAATAAACTTACAAAATCTTTTATCTTTTAAAAGAATCATATCATTAACCCAATCAACATGTTCTTCTAAACTAAATAAAAAATTATGATTTTGAGTATTTGAATTTTGATCATATTGTAAATTCCAACATTTAATTGTACCATCCCTTCCCGCAGAAAATAAAGTATAATTATTAAAGTCACTTTTTCCATTTACTGTTGAATATTCATTATTAATTTTCTCTTCATTATTATTATTGTCATTTAAATCGTCATTATTAAAAGAAAGAATATTATTTGTTATTGTTGTCGTTTGAAAAGAAGAAGAAGAATACTCTTTTCTATATAATAATTTATTAATTCCGAAACGATGTGATTTTATTTTATCATTAGGGTAAGGTAAAAGAAAGGAAATACTTGGTTCTCGCATTTTTTAATTTTCATATTATTAATCCGACAAATAGATTCTAATTAAGTTACATTGTTATTAATTATACATTGTTTCATTCAAATGAGAGCAAACGTTTAGTGCTGAATTGTCATTAATAATTTGTTTTTAAAAATATAAAATGTTATGAAAGGCGAGAAGTGAGTGGAATAATTAATTATAAATTATTTTATATATAAAAAAAATAATTTTACAATAAAAAAATGAGTTCCAGTGGATGGAGGAAAAAAAGTGAAATTCATTCCTCTTCTCCTTCGTCAACATCTTATGATGCAAAGAGTAGTATTAACAATAACAATAATAACACTCGCAAAACAAGTAATAACAATACATCAAACAAGACAAATAAGAAAAAGACTAGTATTTCCTCTTCTCCCAATCTATCTAGTTCACAAGAGAAAAAGAGTTCTAAATCTAATAAAACAACAAAACCAAAGAAAAAGGCTTTAGCTTTAATTTCTTCTTCTCAAGAGAATGATACCACTCCAACAAAAACCAATAACAATAGTAATTTTAATAACAATAATAATAACATCAATAGTACTCCCGAACAATACTCACCAAGTATAATTGGAACTAGAAAGTTCTCAGCTAGCCTTGAATCTAATACTTCTAATAGTAGTTCTTCAAATAATAAGAGTAGACCTACTACGGCAAGTACGGGTAAATCAAAATATTATACTATCAATTCAACATCTTCTTCTGATGACTCCGATAAAGAAAGTACAATTGTAAATACGAAGAGTAGATCTTTAAGTAAAAATTCTAATGGAGCGAATGGTGGTTCTTCCTCGTTAAAGAAAAGAAAAAGAGTTTCACCTCAAAAGAAAAGAAAAGTAATTACTTCTGATAATGAAGAAGAAAATTCTGATGAAAATAATGATTTGTCTGATAGTGAATTAACTTTTCTATTGGATAGTTTAGATAATGAAGATTTTGATTTATTAAATAGTAAAAATACAACAAATAATAAAAAGAAAAAGAAGAAACAAGTAATTGAGGTAAAGTCTTCTTCAAGTGATGATCAAGAAGAAGATGAAGAAGATTTAAAAAGAATGAATAAACAAAAGAAAAAGAAGAAATCAAATAGTAGTTCAATAACTAGTAATAATAGAAAAATTGATGTGTCAAATGCCACTCAATTAGATGAAGATTGGTGTCATTTATATACACCAAAAGATTTTAATGATTTTATAATTTCACAAAAAACAATACAAAAAGTAGAACAATGGATATCTTCAGATACAAATAATTTAAAAAATAATTACAGAAATAATAAATTTTATTCATGTATTGTAATAGGGCCAGGTGGAAGTGGTAAAAGATCATTAATTTATCATTTATTAAATAAATATAATTATAAAATAAATATTTATCATAACCAATCAAGTAATAAACAATTAAATAATAATAATAATTCAATAGATATATTTAGAAAGTTAGATGAATCCGAATTTTTGGATGATTGGATAAATACAAATAATAACAATTATCATAAAAAAATTGTAAAATACTATGAAAGGGGAGGAAATGATACAATTTTTTCTAAAGGACCAAACACTTTACAAACTATTAATAATTTTAAAGAATTTTTAAAAACATTTATTTCCAAAAAAACTTTAAATTTAATTTCATCTAATGATAATAATAATATGAATAAAAGTAATAATAGAAACGTCAATAACAATGAAATAACAAAAGAGGTAATTGTAGTTGATGAATTACCTCCATGTTATTCTAAATTACAAAAAGAAAAATTATTTCAAATATTAAATGATTCATTACAAATGATTAAACAAACTAATAATAATAACAATAAAAGAATAATTAGATTAATAATTATTCAAGATCATTCATCTAACACAAATGCAGATTACGATTTATTAATTAATTTTCCAAATGATTTTGTAATGACAAGTGAAATATTAAAATTTAATGCTTTTACAACAAAAATGATTGAAAAGAAATTAAAAAATATTTGTGATTTACAAAGAATTGATTTTTCAGATCAAGTCTTAAATGAAATTGCTATTGGATCTCATGGTGATCTACGTCACGCTATTTGTCAATTACAATTTTATACATTTTCCAAAAAGAAGAGTAATAGTATACATTCTTTTTTTAATAATAATAACTCAAATAATAATAAGAGTAGTATAGTTACTGATATTGCAACGATAAATAATCATGATGAATTAAAGAAGAAGGCAAGGGCTGAAGCAAAACGAATATTACAGAAACGAAAAAATAATAATAATAATAATTTAAATAATAATAAAACTTGTAAAACAAATACATCATTTAGAGATATTGGAACAACAATACATCATGCAGTAGGTAGGATATTATATGGTAAAAGATTAAAGAATGGTAAGATTGAATTTGATTTAGAAAGAGATGTAATGAATTTATATAAAAATAATAATAATACAAGTAATTATAATACATCTGAAAAGATGTTAACAAATTATATTCATGCTAATGCACCTTCATTTTGTAATGATATTCAAAAATTAAGTGAATCATTAGATTCATTTTCATTGGTTGATTCTATATATAGTAAACGTATAGATACAAGTAATTACGAAGATTTACAACAAACTACAACATTTTCACAATATTATTTTTTAATACCTAGTTTATCTGTACTTTATCATCATCAAGGAAATATACCTAAAGTTGAAGGAGGGCTAAAGAAGATTACTGCTCCAAAGCTAATGAAGGTCTTCTTTCAACAAAGAGAAGAACAATTTAGACAATTAAAATTTTTATTTGAATTTGTTAATTTAGAGACAAATGTGTTTGGAAAGCAACTACAGTTTGATAATAATCATCAACAACAACTAATGAGGATTGGAGAATTACCTTTAAATTATTGTCATAATTTTATGGCACATAAAGATTTATTTGAAACGAATATACCCTACCTTACATTAATGAAAGATGATTTAACAAAACAAAATAGAAAATTTTCTTGGCCTGCCTCTTTTTCTTCACGTTTTCATCAATATCCAATAAGAGGATCAGATGTCAATAGAAAATTAGTTAATAGTACGGATGAAATTGAATTGGAATCAACAGAAAATGAAGAGACAGTAGATTATTCAAATTTAAATAATATCTCCACAACAAGAAATAATACAACCTTAGATTCAAGTGTTGTTTCTTCTGTTTTAACATCACTTAATCCACTACTGTTTGGAAAGAATGATGATGAGATAATTGTAAATTCAAATATACCCAAAGATGATGAAATTGAAAATGATTAATTATTTTTTTATTTTACAATAAATTTTTACAAGAAATCGATTATTGAATATAGCATTGTTTCTTTTTCTTTTTGGCATCATTATTTGCGGATGTACCAACAACTTCAACATTTGGATCATCAATTCTGTTATTAATAGTCATTTCCTCCTTGTTACTTGAAAATACTTCTGAAATTGTTGCAACATCAACTTCTGAAACATCCATTTCCAGCTCTTTATTTTTCCATTTACCATCAAACCTGCCATTGGCTTTAATTTGATAATATAAAGAAGGATAAGGTTTTGTAGGGTTTACTAGAGCTACACAATCATCATTATCATAGGTAGTTACACATAATTTAAAGTTAGGTAAATCTAAAGGAAGAGGGAAAGTTTTTGGTCTTTGTTTTTGGACATCTACATCTTTCGTACTTTCATTAAATGCATCACTTTGTTGTTTATCATTTTCATCAAGTAAAGGTACTTTTACAAATTGAATTAATTCATTTCTATCATCAGTTATTACACAATTAGGATATTGAGTTTGATTATTAGTTGTATAATAAACCATTCTTAGTTGGTTTATAGTAAATATAGAGTTAACATCTAAATTCTCTAGATATTGCATATTTTCTAAATCTAATGAATTAATATCGCCACCATTCTTTTCTAATTGTTCCATTAATAATCCTTCTGCATTTAATTTATAATTGTGACAAAAATATAATTTCATTACATTTCTTTCAGAATAAGAATAATCAACAATCATTCCAACAGTTTCATTGGCATAATATCTTTGATGATTTACTTCAAAGCAATGATGACATGATCCAGAAGGCCATATAAAATTATCATTCTCCGTTGGATTAAAATTATCATGCACTAAACCAACAGCAACATTAATCTCTCCAATTTTTTGAATTTTAAATTCAAAATAATATACATTATATGGTTCAAATGTTCTATACCTTGTTGACACTACATTACGCCAACGGTATGCATTAGGTCCTTTCTTACCATCATCTTTAACTGTTCTTGTTATCTCTGTACGATCTTTATTGTAAGTAAATATTGGTAATAAATATTCTTCATCTGTATCATATCTAGGTGACTGAAACAGATAATGAAATGTTGCTTGCCATAATCTTAAATTTTGTTCTTCATCATCTTTTTCTTCTGTTAATTTTAATTGTGAAAATACACTACCTAAATTGGTATTACTGCTATTAAAATAAATTTCATTTAATATCTTCTTATTAATAAATGGTGCATCGTCTGCGCATGAATGATGAAAATAAACTTCAATTAATAGTTTCCAAAATTCAATATTTTTATAAAAAGTATCATAAAAATAATGATTTGTTTTAAATAAATTAAAATAATCTCTTTTCTTATTATTATTATTATTTTCTTTATTATTACTATTTGAATTTCTCTTTGATTTCTTTTCTTTAAATAAATTTTTATTTTTTAAATAAATTTTCTTCAATTTTTGAATTTCAATATATTTATCATAATAATCATCTTCTAAGGGTAAAAATGTAATAATATGTAAAATCATTTCGAAAGGTAGATCAATAAGTTTAAAAACGTTAGGGATAACAGAATTACTTGTTATTTGTGAAGTTAGAGGAAATAAACCTGAAAGGCTTGATAATCTTTCTAATGCACTTGATGAAAGTCTTTGCTTACTATTCGTTATAAAATTATTGGTATTCCCATCAAAACTATCATTAGAAAATAAAACTACAGGAGAAGTAGGCTCTTCATTAGAGGCTGGAGTATGCGTTTGTGGAATATTTAAATTTTGCATTTCTTTCTATTAATTTCTTCTTTAAAAAACTGGCTATCTTATCTAGTTTATATAGTTTTTCAAACCAAAGGCTTACAAGGCTTGTTATTGGTATTGTTTGTGGTGTTATTATTACAGGATTTTTTTTTACTGTATCTTTTGTAGAGATCTTTAAATTGTCTTTAAATTACTCTTTTGGAATAAAAGAGGTTCGGAAGGAAGGCTTTATGATGATCTTTAAAATTTGTTTTTTTAAATAGAATGTTGGAGATAGGATCTTTAATGATGATGTTTATTATTGGGTCCCGTTTGTTAGGATCAAAAAAGGCTTTTCACTGGACTTTTTGTTTAATTTTTTTAGAAGTAATTACTTTGAAAATCAATGTCTTGATTATTTTAACTTGAGGGGTTTTGAAAAGTAATGTAGAATGGGTAATGGATTGAATTTCATGAGGTTGTTAATGGCAGTGTTTGGTTGTAAGAAGTGATTGGATGTTAGATGTACTGTTGATTTGAAAATAAGGATTGTGTTAGGTGTGTGGATAACGAAGAAACAAGCATTTCTTTGAATTTGTAAGAGAAAAAAGATACTGTTTTTTTAATCGTTGACAACAGTTTTAGTGTTGAATTTCTTTTTAATATTAGATTTAAGGTTATTAGCTTGATAAATGCAATGTTGGACAGCGAATTACAATGCAACGGTAG
This sequence comes from Willaertia magna, assembly GCA_902984215.1. NCBI lineage: Eukaryota > Heterolobosea > Eutetramitea > Acrasida > Naegleriidae > Willaertia > Willaertia magna. Next base: position 9,801 of record CADWAF010005130.1, on the reverse strand, counting down.
ACTTTTTAAAAGTAAAGGAGAGAAAAGAAATTTATTGTTCTCACAAAATTGAAAATAATGCCTTGCCACACGCTTGACAACGGCCTAATTGTTAATATAACAACAAGTTTTAACAATATACTGTTAATTACACTACGATAGATTAATATTACTTCCACTGCTGAAAGTACCAATCACACCAGTTTGATTCATTTTCTTAGTTGACAGCATTTTTGCAATTCTTTCAGTCCTTTCCGCAAGTTGTTTTAAATTGATAAAACCATTCGACGATTTATTGCTAGAGAATGCATTTGTATACTTAAAAGACGAAGACGTTATTCTTCTTAAAGACATTGTTACAGGAAAAACTAGTTTTCTAATGTTTTTTTTAGTTTGAACATCTATTAGAAGAAGAGCCTTACAATTTAAAGTAAAAGGATTATCTACATGAAAGTTTGAATTGAACAAAAAGTTCTAATAAATAACAACTTTTATTAGAATTTCGTTGTATTAATATTGATCGCCCTCCACGTTTGAGTTAGGACGTTGCTTACAAGGCAGTTTTTGTATAAGGAATTTATTTGTTTAAGGAACGAAATTTAAATAAACAAAATTATTAAACTGAAAATAAATCTTCAATGATATTTTCATTAAATCAAACATTTTCTAACTTGAGAAAATGTCATGTATGGCCATAGGTTGTATAATGTGAAAAACGTTTTGCAAACTACAGAAAAACAAGGTCTACAAAAGTCATTCAATCATTTCGACCTTAATTTTCATTGAGAACAAATAAATTAGGTCAGGGAACAAGATTGCAAACGACTACATCACATTGTCCAGAAGAATTTAAGGAAATAAATGAACGTTGGTTTTAACAAACAGCACCCTCTCTACACATGTTCACTTAACGTTTTCCTTTCGCTTTTTTGGATGGAATTTTACTTAGACAATGACAAGAGGAAACTTTCTGGTTTCACCAACAGAAAAAGGACTACAAAAAGCGTTACAGCCATCACAGCCACACAGCCAAAAGATAAAAAAAAAGAATGATTATGGACAAGGAACAGATTATTCAAAGGAGAAGTAGGATGACTTTAAATCATCTATTTCCTCAACCTCTTTCTTTTAATAATAATAGTCAAATCTCATCATCTAATAGTTTATCCAATAATTTATCTTCTTTATATATGAACCACCATCATGTTGAAAATAATGATAGCAGTCAACTACTAATGAATGATACTTGTGGTATTGTAGCCTTTATCTCTAGAAAAGAACCTGCAAAAGATATTTTAATGGAAGGTTTAACAATACTTCAAAATAGAGGATATGATAGTGCTGGTATAGCAACATTAAGAAAAGATATCAATGGCAATCAATACTCTTTTCATATAACAAAATATGCAAGTTCTCAAACAACATCCGATGCATTTAAAAGGCTAAGAGATACGTTACATACTCATGAAGAAGATACTATTGGTATTGCTCATACTAGATGGGCTACACATGGTGCTAAAACTGATATTAATGCTCATCCTCACATGGATCAATTTGGAAGAGTTGTTTTAATTCATAATGGTGTTATTGAAAATTCTTCAGAATTGAAACATGAATTAATTGAAAAACATGGAATTAAATTTAAAAGTGAAACTGATACTGAAGTAATTGTCCAATTAATTGGCTTGTATTTAGATCAAATGTTGAAAGAAGGTTCAACTCAAAAAGATCTATTAGAACAAGCTGTAATGAAAACTACAGAAAGATTAGAAGGTACTTGGGGTTTAGTAATTATGTCTACAGTAGAACCTGATAGATTAGTTGTTGCTAGAAATGGTTCACCACTATTAGTTGGTGTTTCCGAAGGTAAAATGTTTGTTGCTTCAGAAAGTTCAGCCTTTGCTCTCTACACTCGTGAAATGATTAGTTTAGAAAATAATGAGATTGCTGTTATTACTGCAGATGGTGTTACTCTTCCTTATGAAAGAAAAGTAATTGTAGAAGAAGAGAAAGTTGAGAAAACACCTTATCCTCACCCACATTGGACAATTCGTGAAATTCTTGAACAACCTGAAGCAATCTCAAGATCTTTAAACTTTGGAGGTAGATTTTCAGATGATAGTTCTGTTAAATTAGGTGGTTTAGATGATAATAAGGAATGGTTAACTACAATTGACCATTTAGTTATTGCTGGGTGTGGTACTAGTTTCTATGCTGGATTATATGGAGCTCAAATATTTAGAGATTTAAAATGTTTTAAAACAATTCAAGTAATTGATGGTGCTGAATTAGAAGAATCACACTTTTGTCCAGAGAATTCAGGTTTATTAGTTTTATCTCAAAGTGGTGAAACTGCTGATGTTTTACGTTGTATTTATCTTGCTGAACAGTTAAATATTCCAAGATTTTCATGTGTAAATAAGGTTGGTTCAACTATTTCTAGGGCAACTAAATGTGGTGTTTATATTAATGCTGGTAGAGAAACAGCTGTTGCATCAACTAAAGCATTCTCATGTCAAGTAACAGTATTAGCTTTAATTGGATTATGGTTTGCACAAAACAAAACACCTAAATATATGTTACAACAAAGAGAAATTATTATTCAATATTTACATAGATTACCAACTTGTGCTGGAATGGTTGTAAATAGAATTAGAAATAAGAGTAAAGAGGTTGCTAAACATATTGCTAATATGAAGACTAATACTCTCTTCTTACTAGGTAAAGGATATGGTGAAGCTGTTGCTTATGAAGGTAGTTTAAAGATAAAAGAAGTTACTTATACACATGCAGAAGGATATTCTTCAGGAGCTTTAAAACATGGACCATTTGCTTTAATTGAACCAGGCACTGTTATCTTTGTTTTTATATTTGATGATAAATACTTTAAGATGAATATGACAGCTGCGACTGAAGTTAAATCTAGAGGAGCTTATGTTATTGCAGTAACTGATGTTCCAAATAGAATTCCAAAGAATGAAGTTAATTATATTATTGATGTTCCTTCTAATGGTGTATTTACTGCACTTCTTGCTAACATGCCAATTCAACTTGTAGCTTATGAACTTGCTTTAATTCGTGGTCACGACCCAGACAAACCAAGAAACTTAGCAAAAACTGTCACTGTATTGTAAATTATTAACAATAAATTGTAAATATTGTGTTTTTAAAATGTTTTGTATAAATTATTTTTGGGAATTTTGTTCAATAAGAAAATGCAAAAATTGTAAACATTGGAAAATATCCCGAAATGAACCGTTCATTACAAAAAAAAACTTTAGGAGAAAAAAAATGAATGAAGTAAAGGCTTCCTCACCTTCTTCACTTTTTGATTTAACGGATTCAGATTTTGATAATCTAACAGCAAATAATCCTACAAAGATAAAACCTAATATGAAAATACTTGATAAATATGACATGAAAGAAGAAGAAAATCTTGTAAATAATAAAAAACAAAATGAAGAAGAAGAAAATCTTTCCGAACATGAATTACTTTTAAATCATTTCTTTTCATTAAATAATTTTAATTCTTCTATAAATAATAATAACAAAAACAATAATGCAAGTGTTACACAATTAAAAGAAAAAATTAATCATTATCAATTTAAAAAAAAGAAAAAACCTTCTTTATCTAATAATAATAATAATAATAAAAATAATAAAATTATTATAAATTCTTTTAAACTTGTAAATAATAAAAATAGTAAATCTACAAATAATATTGTAACAAATAATCAACAACAATCTTTACAAAATAATATAATAAATATACATCACTTTACAAAAAGAACTTGTAGAAAAAATAGAAAATTATCACAACAACAATACGTACTTCATTCTTTAGTTGAAAAATATTACAATGAAAAGGTGATAAAAAATACTAAAAATGAAATTAAAAATTGTAAAAATGAAAAACGTAAAAGGAAAAGGAAATTAAATTTTATTGATAAAATTAAAAATTTCTTTAATATTTTTAATAAAGAAAATTTAACAATAAATAATTTATATAATAAATTTATAAATAATATGATACAATTTATTCATAAAATAATAAATAATTTTAATAATTTAAAAAATAAATATATAAATTCAACATTAACTTCAATTTTATCACAATATGATCCAATTATGAAATTTATTGAACATTTTATTTTATTTTTTGAAACATTCCACTTTACAACTTGTAAATTTATTTTATTTGAAATGAAATATTTTTTAGAAATTATTTTTCAATTTATTTATGCAACTTTATTTTTATTAAATGAAAATACAGAAGAAGAAAGAAATTTATTAAGAAGAGGAGAAGAAAGAAATAATGGTTTATTATATCCTGGTTATTTTAATAGTAATGGTTTAAATTATGGGAATGATTATTATTATAATAATGGTTTAAATTATGAAGGTGATAATTATTATAATAGTTATTATGGAGATGATTATAATAGTAGAGGTTTGAATGAAGGTTTGATGAATGGTGGATATTCAAATTATTTAAATGCTAGTTCTTCTTATTTTGGAAATGAAGGATCTTCTTATGGTAATAATAGTGGAATGGCACATGGAAATTATTTTTATTAAATGGATTGCATATAAATTCTATCAAAATTCTTTACAAATAAATTGTTATTTTTTAAAAACGATTAATCTAGACAAATTAATTAAATGTAATGTCAGTAAAGTGAGTAAAATTAATTTGTTTTAATAATAAAGCTTTCATTCTTTTCTCTTTTTTACTATAGTCTTCATTATAATTTAAAACAATTAGATATTTTTCTAAAGAACAAAGTAAAAGATAAGGAAAATTCCAAATTTGTTCAACTTTTTCAAACTTTTTTTCTTGTAATTTATAAATATCATTATTTTTCGTAACAATAAATAAGCATTCAGTATTAAAATTAGAATATAGTTCGTTTACTTGTTTTGTAAAATTATATTTAGCATTTAAAATATCATATATTTCGTTTTTATTTGTTAAAAAATAAATGTTATTATTTGATCTTGAAATTTGTTCACAACAAAAAGATAAATTTAATTTAGTAAATATTTTATAACTAAAAGCATAAAAATTATTATTTCCTAAAAATAATTGTCCACTGTAATAAACATCACCTTCTTTTGTTAAAACTATTAAATAATTAAATCCACAAGTAAAATCTTTAAAACTTTCAAAAGGTAAATTTAATTTTGTAAATTTTTCAACATAATCATCTTTATTATTAATAACGTCAAGTTGACCGTTATAATTTAAACCTAAATAAAATAATTCACTCTTGTCATTCATAATTATTGAACTATCACTTCCACAAGTTAATTTAATTATATTTTCATTATTTTCACTTTCTATTTTTATAAAATCACAAGTGGATTCTTCAAAAATTAATCCACTATAAAAAATTTCATTTTGTAAAGTTACAATAATTGTAAAGTTCCCACCTGCACCAATAAATTTTACGTTATTATTAAATTTGTTAATTTTTTCAAAATTATTTGTAGATGTTTCGTGGCCTATCCCTAATTCACCGTTAAAATTAAAACCACAAGTATAAATATTGTTATTTGAGTCTAAAAGAATAATGTGATTGTAGCCACCTGCAATTTGTTCAATTTTAATGTTTTCTAACAGTTTATCAGTATTTTCAAAATCATCTACCTTTCCACACGTTATTTTAGAAGAAACAGTCTCAACGAAATAAATCGATTGTTTTTCCATTTTTTTGTTGATGATGTTGGCATGTAAATTTGATTTTGTAATTTTGTAACAAAAATTATTTATTGTAATGGTCCGAAATGGAAAATTAAAAAAGTTTCATTAAAAAAAATGTTAGAAAAACAACAATTTATTTATGACGAATTTGATCCCACTTCAAATAATTTTCCATATGGCTGGCAAATAGGAAAGAAACCACAAAGCTCCTCAAGTGCCGGTAAGTATATTGTTGTTGTTATTGTGACTTTATTTTTTTAATAAATTTTTAAATAAATTTTAAATAATAGTTTACACCTTTTTAAGTAATATTTCACCAACTATTGATCTACGTAGAATTTCAGCACCTGTATTTATTGTTGAACCAAGAACTACATTAGAAAAATTATCAGATACTTATAGACCTTGTAATGAATTATTGTCAATCCAACAAGTTACTGATCCAGGTCAAAGAATGTTAAAAGTTTTAAGAATGATTTTATTACCATTATGTGAATCACCTACAAAAACTTGGACACAAATTAAACCTTTAAATCCAACACTTGGTGAAGAATTTCATGCAATTTATATTCATGAAGAAGAAGGAAAATTAAATAATCCTGTCACTACTGAAGAGAATGACAGAAATATAATTTTAAAAGAAGAAAATGATTTAACGATAACTGAATATTGTGCAGAACAAGTTAGTCATCATCCACCAATTAGTTGTTTTCACATGCAAAATAGTAAAGTTGGATTTGTTTATCGTTATTGTACATGTCCTAATGTTTCTTTAGGTTGGAATTCAATTGAAATTAAATGTGACGGTGAATGTGTTTTACATTTATTAAAGTTAAATGAGAATTATATTTATGAAGCACCAACTTATAAAGCAAAAGGAATATTTTATGGTCCACCTTTTTATAATTTATTTGGTGATTTAATTGTGGAATGCAAAGAAACTGGATTTAAAGCTTGTATTACTTTTAATGATGGAGAATATAGTTTTAAAGGTGTTGTAAGTTGTAATAATGAAACAAAATATGTGATTGATGGTTCTTTTGATAAAGAATGTTATGTGACAAGCGTTACTAATAATAGTTTACAAAAACGTGAATTATTTATTGATTTTACAAAATATCATGAATCTTTAATTATTAAAAGAACAAGACCTATTCACTTACAACATGAAAATGAATCTAGAAGAAAATGGCATGAATTTGCATGGAATGTTTATCACAATAATTTAGATAAAGCTCAAGAAGCTAAATTTAAAGTTGAAGAACAGCAAAGAGCTTTAGAAAGGGAAAGAAAGAATGGTAAAGAGAAACTTTTTGTACCAAAACATTTTATTGCAGGTGATAAGCGTACTTCTTTGGGAACTCCAATATTTATTCACAGAAATTTTAAAGTACATCCAAAACCAGAAATTTTAAATGAAAATGACAGAATTGTAAATTTTGAAATAAAAGATTTAATTTAAATTTATTGAAATTTCACAATTAAATTTAATTTAATAAATAAGAAAAATTAAATAAAAATATAATTTTGAAATTGTTATTTGATTAAGATAAATAGTTTTAAATTTTATTTTTGATAAATAAAATAAACAAATAAAATTTAATTAAATATTCAAAAAATAAATTTAATATTTTTTTACTACAAAAAGATTATAAATTATGTTTATTTATTAATTTATTTTATAGTTTAATGATTATTTATTTAATTTTTTAACGTTAAAAAATATTAACATTAAAACTAACAAAAGTTATAACAATAACCAAAATATTTATAGAAAATAAAATAATTTATATAAATTTAATAATAAAATTATATTAATAAACATTTATTATTGTTTAAAATAATTTTTTAAATATATATTTTTTATATTTTTTAGTTTTAATTTTTAAGTTAAAAATAATTAAATATATAAATTATAATTCTTATAATTAATTATTTTTAATACTGTTAAAGGAAAATTAATTTAATATAATAAAAAGTAATATATAATTGCACTGTATTTTTATCTCTTACAACTTAACAGTAACAGTTCCCGCCAAAAAAAAAAGTAAAAAATTATTTAAAAAAAATAAAAAACAATGCCTAAACGAACAAAAAACAATGAGGTTGTAGACAAAGATTCAACAAAACAGAAAAGAAGAAAACGCTTTATAAAATTAAAAACTATTATACAAAATAATAGTAAACAAAATCCAAAATTTCAAAACACAATTAAGAATACTCTAACTCTATTAATAAAACAAATTATTAAAGTTAATGATTCTAAAGAAATAACTCAAAAAATAAACAAAGAAAATAAAATAAATTTATTAAGAAAAATAAGAAAACAATTTTTAAGGCGTTGCAATCACTTTGAAAACAAACTGTTAAAGGAGTTAACTAAAGATTCAACAAAAGAAACTATAACAATAAATACAGATGAAAAACCAAAAGAATTAACTGTAATAATGTTTAAAGTAGAAATTGGTAGAAACATTTACTTATATAGGTGGGAATTCAAAGAAAAAATTACTAAAAATGTATTTGATGGAAAATTAAATAATACATGTCATGTAATTGCAAAAATAGAAGAAAGAATTTCACTGGAGGGGAACATTAAAAAAACATTAACTTTTGGAAAATCTGAAGATGTCTATTTTAGTTTAAAAGGGCAAGTGTTGACTGAAATTGAATTTAATAATTCTGCAGATGTTTTAAATTTAATGGTGGATCTTTTAATTGACCTTCATAATTTACATGCCCAAAGAGTTATCCACAATGATATAAAGCCTCAGAACATTGTAAAATTTAACAATATGTTTAAATTTATTGATTTTGGCATTTCTAAAGAGTATAGTAGGTATGATAAACAAAATGAACAATGTTTTGGGATGGAAAATAAGGTTCTTACAAGTAAATCAGGAACCAAAGGATATTTTCCACCAGAAAAACTTGAAAATGGCAATGGTGAAATCACACCTAAATCTGACATTTATAGCTTGGGTTTAGTTATAACCTCAAAAGTATTGCCACCTTCACTAAACTGTGAAAATAGTAATGAAGTTATTGATGCAATTACCAAATGGCAACCAAATGATGAAATAAATAAGGCTATAAAGGTGGTATTGTTGGGAATGGTAAAGGTTGAAAAGGTAGAAAGATTTAGTATATCAGAGTGTATTAAAATTTTGGCACCCCATCATAAATTAATTGACCAAAGAATTAAAATTTACGAAAATTTTGATGCTAAGGAGTATTTGCCTGTCTCAGAGGTTTGTGGTGATGTTGAAAGGATATTGACTTATTGATTTGATAATATTCTTTCACAGTTTCGTAAAGAATAATCAACTTAATAACAATTCACAAGAAAATTAATTAAAAGAAAAAGCTTCTTTTTATTATTATTTACAACATTTACATATTATATCTCGTAACAACTATTCAAATTTACCAATCACCATCCCTCACTGAATTTTTACTATATGGATTATAATTACTCTTTATCACTTTAACATTATTAATATTGCAAGTAGAATTATCTTGTATTGGCCATGCAAATTTTTGTTGGTCAACTTGACTAACAGATTTCACTTGTTCTAAAATTGTACTCTTTTGAACTGATTTAACATTTTCATTATACCAATCAAACCAAGGATAACCATAAGATGAATATGTTTTTGCACTAATTGGAGTTTCAGGTGGATCTTCTATTATTATTATTGTAATTGGAGGTGTCACAGAAAAAGTCAAAACTGTCTGCACTATTGTTGTTAAAGTTATTACTGCTGGAATAACTTTCACATTGGTCAAAACAAAATAAATCAACACTTTGCTTACTACTGCTACTTTTATGAGGCAAACTGGCCGCAGTTGTTGAACTCACTGTTGTTGAATATCCACCAAATAAATCATCAACCATTGGTGCACTACAACTGCTGTTTTGGTTATAAGTGCTTAATACTGGTTGTTGTTGTGGAATAATAAATTGTGGATTATTAAAAGCTGAAGGAGGAACTGCCCATGGATTTGGTGGTGGTGCATTAGTTGTTGGTTTAGAATAATTCCACTTATTATAAAAAGTATTATTTGTTGTCTTTTTCTTAATTGTAATATTATTTTTTGGTTGAAATTTGTTTACT
>CADWAF010005125.1:0-12323 GCA_902984215.1 Willaertia magna | reverse complement strand
TGGATTCAAATTCGATCAAATAATTTAAAAAATGTTGTATAGTCTCTGTATTTTTAACAAGAATGGTGAAAGTATATTTTATAGAGAATGGAATACTTCTGAAAGATATAAAAAAGCAGGAGAATCAAAACTAGAATCTCAACTTAAATTAATGTATGGTTTTGTATTTTCAATGAAACGATTTGTTGAAGGAATAGCTGCAAAACCGTAAGTAATTTTTATATTCCGAAAGCAAAGGAAATAAATCTTTAAATAATATTAGAAATGGAAGTTTTCAAAGTTTTAAAACAAATAATTATAAGATGCACTTTTACGAATCCCCAACTGGTGTTAAATTTATACTTTTAACTGATCCTTCTGTCGGAAATATTCAAAATAATTTACTTGATATTTATACTAAATTTTATGTTGAGCTAGTAGTTTTTAATCCAATGCAAAAACCTCATGAACCAATTAATAATTCATTATTTGTTAAACATTTAGATAAACATTTAAGTCAATTACCTTGGTTTAACTAAATTTTAAACAAACAATTGTAAAATATTACTTTAGCAAAATAAAAGGCTTTCTTAATTTATTATTTAAAAATTAACCTTTTTTATATTTATATCTACAAAATTTAGTTTAAAACTCTTTTTCTAATTCAACAGCATCTTTTCCGAGCAAATCAACTGGTATTGGTTGTTGAGCATCAAAAGTGTGAGTGTCTTCTGGGAAAATATGTACTCTACTCATTCTTAGTTTTCGCAAAGAGCTAGAGTTTTTAGATAACATTCTTTTAATTGCTGTTTCTAATACATAAGTTGGGAAACGATCGTGTCTTTGTTCAGCAGTAAATTCTTTTAGACCTCCAGGATAACCAGTATGCCATCTATATAGTTTACGCTTCCATTTATCTCCACTAAATGATACATGTTTAGCATTTATAATAACTACATGATCCCCACATTCTGTTCCTAAGTGAGGAGAATGAATTGGTTTATGTTTACCAATTAAAATAGGAACAATTTTACTTGCTAATCTACCAACTACTTGGTTCTTTGCATCTATGAGGTAAAAAAGTTTTTGGCCTGTAATAGGAGTGTTCATTTTTTATTTTTACAAGTTAAGTGAATTTGATAGAATTTTAACAAAACAAAAGAAAATATTTCGGGAAGAAGGCTTTGGCAAAACATACAGTTGATTAACTATGATGATTACTGTTTAGAGTTTGTTCTAATTGGATTTATTTCAAAACCTATAAAGATTAAATTCGTTTACTGAATAGAAAACTTACCTTTTAATAACACCCAAACATGTTGACCATCCTCTAGAACATCTTTTATTTGCATATTTTCGTCCAGTACTTCCCCTTCGTCAGTTTTTATACCCTTCGGAACACCAAGCTCCAGTCCATAATTACTATCATATCTAGCTATTGCAACATGACCTAACCATATTATTCTTTGTTCACCCGTTCCACAACTCACACCAAATGTTTTTTCCTTTTTCATTGTTATTCATAAATGATGAATTTTAGTTGACCATTTCTTACCTTAATGTGTACGTTGATTTTCATTTTTTGAAAGAAATTATAGAGTTGTATATTTCCCTCTTGCCGCCTTTATTTAACTTTAAAAGAATGGCATCAGAAGACAACAGTAGTATGTACAGTTATAAATTTTATTTTATTAAAATCTGGTTTTAGAGATAACTTCTGGTAAAACTACTTGGGTAAGGTTTAAGGATGTTTACTTTTATGCAGAGGGATATAAAACCGATCCAAAGTAAGTCAGTTTTGAATAGTATTTCAATATTAAGGAATATTCAACTTTTAGTAAAATTTGGAAGGAAATAGTTGATAATAATACAAAGAAAATATATTATTATAATCAAAAAATTAAAAAATCCCTTTGGAAGCTTCCGGATTACGTAACTGAGGATGAAAATATTAAGCAATCCAACGAAATATCTAGTCCATCTTCTATTTCTTCTCCAACAACACCCCCCTCAAACAAAACTTTAATTGAGTCTCCAAATACCACCCCGAATACCATCTCTCCTACCAACAATCTTACCCCAACCAGTAATTCTAATAATTCTAACAATTCAACTAATGGTTCAATACCTGAGAAAAGAACTAGTATAGATTTAAACTCCCCTATTGAAAAGACTGAAAAAGTTACTACTAGGGAAGAAAACAAAAGATTAAGTTTAGCAAGAACTTTTGCTTTTTTTCGTGATGACAAAAAGGATATGGAAAATAATAAGTCAAAAACTATTTTTGTAGATAACTCCAAATCACACACTAACAAAAGTAATGAAGATGATTTCTCAAATTTTGATGCTGTAAATCTAAATAGAATTCAAGAAACAAAAGTTAAAAATCCCATGATTTTACAAAAAGGGAGTGAAATCGATTCAGAAAGTATTTCCCCCTCAGAAATGAAATTATCGTTCATTGGAAAAACCTTAAGTAGAGGTACATTATCTATGGACAAGTTCAGTTTAAATAAAAAAGAGTTGACCAATGAGAGAGGTGAGCTAGAAGATTTAGTTGAGGATGACCTCTTTAATATTCCTGGAAAAGGAGAGACAAGAGTTCTTTCAGCAATTAGAGTATTTCATTACATGGGACCTAAAACAAAAAAAGAAAGAATTTTAGTTTTAGCTAGGGATTATGTTGGATCCTTCTGTTTGTTTTTTGCTAACCAAAATACTAAGACTAGAAAGATTGGACCAATACTATCTGCCATTCCTCTTTTAGACTATTATCAAATTGACGAAATAGAAAGTAATAAGGAAAACAGCAAATTTACCTTAGCCATTGACGGAAATGATGTTATGTTACTTACCCATGTTATTCTCAGAGACAAATTGCGTCAAGCTCTGGATACTGCTTTTCAAGAGGTAAAAAACAGAAAGGGAAAGGAGTTACAAACCTATAGACTTTGTTGCACAGAATTTGCAAACTCGTATTTAAGACGTAAAGAAGAGGGAGCAGCAAGTGTTAGAAGAATATTAGAAAGTAATCCAAATGAGAAAATTGCAGAGGAGGACATTATGAAGAATCTGGATACAGAGACGTTTATTTCGCGAGAATACGACAAGGCGTTCAAAACATTAAGAATGTCCTTGAGAAATCAATATGAAAGGGATTGTGCACTGCAAGAGATACTTTCATTTATGAGTGTTGGTTTGAAAAAACTAGGTAAATCAAAGATAAACACATGCGTATCCATATTGGAGACCATAATGAAATGTCCAAATGTCAGCGAGAGATTAGATTTAAGAAATGATTTTTTACTGGTTATGAAAAATCTAGAAGACACTAAATTAGTGGATAATGATACGATTAAAAATTTAATTGAACTAGGAGAAAATACATTTAAAGCTATAGAAGAATGGGAAGGAAGAGGTAAATTGCCTAATGTTCCATTTGGTGATGTATATAGGTGCGATAGAAAAAAACAAAGTAACGAGACACAGACAGAAAAATTAATGAGAGAATCAATATTTCAAAAGAGGGTTCCTTCTGGGGTTTACTTATGTACCCTATTTTATACAAAATATGGTGACGTACTTTGTGACCAAAATGAAAATTTGCCTTGTGTAAGGCTAGATAAATTATTATACCACACAGAATCTAAGAAAAATCTAAATCATCCGGATTGGCAATGGTTATTGCGTTACGGACATTCTAATTTTCATCATGCAATGTACGAAATGTCTTCTGGAAACACAAATTTTTCTGATTCAATATTCAAGGGAGAGTTTGTTAGAGGGTACAATGAACTTTATAGAATAATGGGAACAGATTTAGGAATAATTTTAGACAAGTGTGTTATTATGAAAGGTCATAAAGTTTTATATTACTTATTTATTAAGGAAATTGATATTGAAAAGTTTGACATTCCACTGGCATACAAATGGGAATATCTAATTGATTTTGAAATTAAGGTAAGTTTTAATATTTTTGCTAATCTTAAATATTATTAGCATTTTCAAAAATACGAAAAAATCGATGATAATTTTGTAATTGACAAACTAGAGAGTCACTACAACGGGTCGAGATGGGTTTTTTCTGCAATCAACTTCCACAGGGCAATTACTAAGCCCCTTTCTGAAGGTATATGGATTGGATATTTCAAATTTCGAACTAGTGAACAAGGTATTTCTTTGGTTGTTGATGATAGGAGAAGAAATATGATTCCTGTAGTTAAAGTTACACCAGAATACGATCTTTCATTGATAAAAAGTATTTTTGAAAAAAGGGAACAAATAGAGAAGAATGAATTTAAAGTGGAGGGAATTACATGTGACACTCCTGATTTTAAATGCAATACCTTAGATAAGCAATTATATAAAGCAATTTTAAAATTAAAAAATACTATTGGAAAAGATGATCTCGGAAATTTATATTTCCAAGAAGCCATTGATGTAAATGTTGAGAAGAGAAATACAAAATTAATAGTATTTGTAGATTACACAGAAGATAACACAGAGGAGAAATTAAACAAAAGGTTCTTATGGAGGGAAGTTAAAACTTTTGAATACTTATTTCATAATCAATATAACCACCAACTTTTCATCCAGTACATAAATTTATTAAGGAATGGAATTGATGTGGAAAATGAGTTTATAAATGATACCAGATTAACTTGTGACGAGTTTATACGATACAAAACAACTAAAGAAAAGAAAATTAGAGATTTTATAAGACTGGATGAATCGTGGGTGGTTATGTGCTGGCCTTTAAGAATCTTAATATGGCATTTAAGTTTACTTCAAGGAAACCCTAATAATTTTAATCAAATTATACAACAGTTTTCCAGTGTAGTTCAGGATCAGGGAAGCCTCATTAACAAGTTTAAAAAAGCTTCAAAAATAGACTATTTAGGGTATTTGAATGAATTGTTTAAAGAATCTGATAACCAAGAAAATGAAGCAAAAAGAGAAAAAGAAATTTCATTGTTAAGAGAAAAGAAAATGAAAGAGGAGGACGAAGAAGACATAGAAAAAATCATTTGTGTTGTTTATGACGTGGATGTGAATATTGAAGATATCAGAGACATTGACAATTTATTACTTGGACCCACTAAGGATGAAATAGCTAACGCCATACTGGAAGAAGAAATAGAAAAGGCGTTGGTTGACCACATAGATAAATTAGAAGTTATTGTTATTAAAGAAGTACTAGATGATATTATAACTGTAATTGAAACAACCTCTGACATTGTGGATTTAACTGTGTTTCAATCAAAGAAAGAGCAAGCTACTAACATTTTGTTAGAAGAGAGAGCAATTTATCAACATTCTATTATTGATATTGGGGATGAAAACGAAAAATTGATAAATATGACAGAAAACAAAAAGAAAAATATATATGAGACATTCGAAAGTAATTCAGATGATAAACGAACTTACAATGATCATATTAGACATATGTTGTCACTCTTCAATGATAGTTTGATAGATGCTCGAAAAATGTTAGAAGTTATTAGAAGTAGTCAAGAAATGATAGAGCTTATAGAATATATGTTTCAATATGAAAGAACTCTAAAACAACAAGAAACCTTATTGAAAACGATAGAGGATATTAATAATTTTGTTCCTCAATCAAAGCCGCAATGGATTAGACTCCACGATTTTGAAGAAGATTCTTCAGGCTTGAAAACAGAAAGTGAATTGAAGTTCCAAGAAGATGAAGAAAGGATAAAGAAATTATTGGAAGAAGAAAGGATGAAGGAACTAACCAATACAAAAGCACAAAGAAAAAGGATGAAGCAATTCATAAACAATTCGATTGTTAAATATCAAAAATTCTCATTGCCACCTAACGAAACGAAAGAAAGAGATAACAACACTACACCCGCAATAGAGAAAAAACCTAGACTGCGTTATTCCCCTTCGTTGTCCTCCCTTAACCTTAGTAGTCCTAAACTAAAAGAAAAAACAAAACCAGTTACTCCAAACAATACAGAAAGACCTCAAAGTGAAACGAAAGTGAATGAACCTGTCTTACAACGAGCTCGTTCGTCAAATATGAAGATTTCATACTTAAGCAATCTTGGATCAATAGATTTATTTAAAAAACGAAAGTTTTAATTCATTACAATAAAAAATGAAAAAGCAAAAAGATTTTAAAGAGTTCAGTATTATCGGAAATGACCCTTACTCTCAATCTTCTTCGTTAAAATCTTCATTCTCATCAGCAAACAACAACAGAAAAGAAAGCGTAATTAATTCACTGTTTCAAAAAGTAAATGCCTCCCTTAACTCAGATGCAAACAAGCAAAACTCAGAAATAAAGTCGTACAACGAAATATTGTTCAGTAAAAACTCTAAAAATCTCCCAAATAATTTTGAAACAATTGCCAGTGAAGATGAAAGTGACCTAAAGCACCTTTCCTCGACTTATCCAATCTCAACCAACAATAAACTAACAGAAAACTTTAAAAGTCTGTCTGAAAGTGACGAAGACCCCTTAATTGAAGTTGACGACATTGTTTCTGAAGACGAAGAATTAAAACAATACCAATTACCAAAATCTCATATGGTTGTTCCCCCCAAAATAGAAAAACCAATAGAACCAATTAAAGTGGAAGAGTCATTCGAAGATAGTAGTTTCAGTGACTTTCTTAGTGACAAAGAAAATGACTTCGAAGAAGATGATGTATTGGACAATACAGATGTTAATGACAAGCTTGATGAGAGTTTTAGCGATTTTGAAGCAGAAACTGAATACGATGAAGGAGAAAATGGAGAGCTGTTCCCAACCAAAGAAGAGGAAGACAACACTTTTGAAGAAGACGTTTCTGAAACGTTCAGTGACTTTAGTGATGATTACTTCAAGGAAACAATGGAAGAAGTTGATAACAAGAAAGAAGCAATTGCTGTTTCCAAACCCAAACTCCCCAGCAAAAGTATTAAAGAGCAGCAACCTCAAACAAAAGCAAAGAAGGTTGTTGAAGTTGAAAACAAAACCCAAGAAGAACAAATAATTGAAAAAGAACCTACGGCCGTCAAGGAAACACCAAAGGATTTTGTTGAAATAATAGAGAGTAAGAAATCAGACGTGACAACCAACACAGAAATAACAGTCAATTCAGCCTCAACAAATACAACACCGCTAAATTGCTTGAAATCAGTTTCTTCTTCTGTACAAACAGATTTAGAGTTACCTCAATTGCCTTCACAATTTAACCACATCCCTTTTCAAAATCCCAATTACGTATATCCCCAATTCCCAATGTATCCTAATCAACCACCCTTTTACTATGACAGATTATATCAAAGCAATTTCACAAACTACAAATACTCTCACCAGTTCAATGCTCAAAGAAGGTTTAACTCTAACAATCTTCAACGCAATCCATTCCCCAACGCCCCTCATGACCGAGGAAAGAATAATGTATTAGGGGAAAATAAAGAAAGTGCCAACCTTCAACTTTCTTCCCCAGTCTTAAGGTCATTTGATAAAACTATGGACAAAACTGATAATGACTTTCTGAAGCTAAAACTAAAGTTAAAATGTGAATTGACAAAGAATAAAGATGAAGCTGTAAAGAAATACGCAAGCCAAACAGAAGTGATCAAAGAAGAATTGCAAAATATTCGTGACCTGTTAGAATCCACCAGAAACGAAATGAGCAATTTGTTTTACAATAGCAGAATCCCACAATACAACTGTGCAACAACAATGCATAATTATGGAACTTACACAACACTAGAACAAACAAAAGAATTATTAAATAATTTTAACAAGTGAATGAAGGGTGATTATAAAAATATTGTATTTTAACTCATGTACAAAAAATTCGGAATGTCATTAAAAATAAATAAATAAAAATTAATCTCTCTTTTTCTTGAAATAAAGAGCAACCGTTACTACAACACCAAGAACAACAAAAGCACCGTAAATTGCGGCTGCAATAAAACATCCTTGAGCTTTATACTTTTTAGAGTGATAAACGTGATCATTAACACCCTCTGAGAAAGGATAAGCACTAACTGCAATTAAAATACCAATATAACATAAAATCATCAAAGAAACAAAAGAATAAACTGCACAACAGCTGCAGCAACACATAATAGTTGAAGGAGAACAACGAGCCATTTTTTTTTATGTAATTTGCCTCCGAGTTTATGGAAGGCTGTCCATATTAATCAGAAGAAAAGAACAAGACGAAAGGAGTGGATAATGGCTTAGTTGATTTAACAAGAAGTATTTGCATTAATGATGAAAGTAATTATTGGTAATACATTGATTAACTTTATTCCCGATAGACTTTTGTCATTCAATTCAATGTGAAATAATTTTTTTTATTTTTTAAAAAAATGTCTAATACTCACATCAACTCATTTGAAGGTGTTACAGAAACAAAAGAACATTTATCTTTTCCTGTTATTAAAGAAACTCCAAGTCAAGGAGAAGCTTTTAGAAATATTAGAAAGGAAGAATTCGCATTTGTTGGTTTATGGACATTAGGATCAGCAATATGGGGATATTCTAGAGGAAGAAAAACAATGAGAGTAACTGGAGGAATCGTTGCAGCAACAATTTCTGCATTCGGTGGATTATATATGGCTCAATATAATAGTATGTTACGTTTAAAGGGATATAAAGAAAACAGAAAAGAATTAATTAAATACGGTATTATTTCAGAAGCAGAAGATAAAAGACTTGTTAAAGTTGTTAAAAGGAGACCAATTTTTAATCCTCAAACTGAATTATAAATTAATTTCTTTTTTATTTGTACAAAATTATAAACTGTAGGGAATTTCCTATCTTTCTTTTTATTCTTCTCTTTTTTCAATTATTTAAACTTAATTAACAATAAAAATGGAAGAGAATAAAGTTGATGAACATCTATTAGGAGAAGATGTAACCGAGATTTTAGGTAAATCTCATCAAATAATGGAATCGTTGTTAGGTGAAAGTGGTGAATTATTTGACTTTAGTAGATTACCTCAAATTACAAGAAAAGTTAAACCAGTTTATCATGAATTGTTAGATGAATTGGATTACTTTGTGAATGATGAATTGGTTGCAAGTATGGATGTTTCTAGTGAAGAAGGAAGACTAAAGGTAATTGAGAAAGAAGTGACATTTAAGCGAAGATTAGAGGAGTTAACAACAGAGTTAAATAAGTTTTTTAAAAACAATTCATTGAGCGAAGAAATTCAGCAAGAATTCAAAGAAATACTTTCATATATTGAAGAAATGATTTCAATAATATATTTACATCATAAGGATCATTTAAAAAGTTCTTTGCTTTTTGCTAGGGTTAATGAAAAAGAAGGTGGTTTTGCACTAGAAAACAAACAGTTGCATGTAAGCTTAATAGAACAAATAATTAGACAAAAAGTGACAGATTTAAATGATACTTCTCAAAGGTTTTATAAATTAGAAAAACTCTACAAACAATCATCACAACAACTGCATAATCCAACAAGAAATAGGTTTTAAGGGTTTTTGGCGCCATTTTTCAAATATTGCGCCAAAACAAACGTTCAAAATTTCAAAAAATGCCAGAAAGAAAACAGAGCCTATCGGAGGATGTAACGATGGACGAAGAGGATAATGTATTCGCAACACCATCTTCTATTAGATCTGGAAGAACATCAATAAGTAGTGCATTCACCACTCCTAATCAAACACCAAATACAACACCCAATAGAACTACACCAAAAGAAAGAAGATCTAACAATAGAAGAAAATCCACTTTATTCTCTCCTGGAATTAAAACTTTTGATGAAGAGGAAGAAAATGACGATGACAGAGAAAAAAGTATTGCTCAAAAGAAAAGAAGGGAGAAAAAAAGAAAAAGTGTTGGTTTAGGTTTTTTAACTTCAACCGCAACATCATCTAGAAGAACATCTTCACAAAGAAGTTCAACCGGAAGAGTTTCGAATGCTACAAGAACTTTAACTGCATCTGAATTGGAAGACCTATTTCACAATTGTATTAAATTATCTACAGAAAATAAGATTAACGCTAAAAATACTTGGCAACTTAATTTAATCGATTATATTGGGGAGGTTATTGAAACTACTTTAGGGGAAAATAATTTTCAAGTTGCTAGTTGTACATTAGATGCTAGTGTAAAAATCTATTCAACTCGTGTAGACTCTGTTCATACAGAAACTTACAAAGTGTTGACAAGCTTCAGTAGAGCTGATTCTAGTAAAAAACCAGGAGATTCTGTAGATGAAGAATTAAACAAAGACAAGGATGGTGGTGATGAAGAAAAGAAAAAGAAACAAAGAGTTAGACATGGTGTTAATACATTAGAGACAAATATTTCTAATTTAAACGTTAAAAAATTGGATTTGACATATACAATTGAGCCACTTTACCATTCTTCTATAGGGTCTTCGAATAGTTTTGATGTGGGAAGTGCTCATTCACTATTACTTAATAATTTGGGTATTGGTGACGGTTGTGAGGTAATTATTGACGCCAAGAAGTGGGATTATTCCCTTAAAAAGATTCCAGAGATAAATAAACAACAAGAAGAACAAGCAAAGGAATTAATTTGTGAGACTGATTTAAGAATGGCTGAAACTATTGCATTTGACAAAACTGATTTTAGCATGCTTCTTGATGAAAACGAAAAGAAGCCAGAACAAAATACAGAGATCGATTCAAAGGAAGAAAATATTGATGTTGCAATACAACAACACGACCAAATAATGGCAATAGATGAAATTGGAGGAATTGGTGGAATAGATACAATGGAGGTAGGTCCTATAATTGAGGTTCCTACAAGATTATCTCTACAAGGTGAAGCAGCAAATGCCTTGTTAAATGCAGCTACAACAGAAGTTGGTGGTTTAGCACCTGATCACTTTGCAAATAATACTGGAGACGATGACGATGATGACGATGGGCTAGGTCTATATGATACTGACTTTGCCACTGTTCCTGTAGCACCTGAAATAGGAGAAGATGAAATAGTACAAATAGAAGAAACAAAACAAACACAAAGTGATAAAACTAATGGAACAGGTTCAATTGCTGATATTATCCAATCAAATTTAGACACATTAGATTTAGATAATGAATACAGCTATTTTGATCCAGGTAAATTGAAGCACTGGGCTGGAGTTGACCACTGGAAATTACAACCCAAATCTAAAAGCAATACAACCAATACTAAAACAAGAAAGAAGAGAACAACAAAAGAACAATTTGAAATTGATTTTTATAATGCTATGAAGGATATTAATATAAAGACAGATTTTGTTGTTTCTAAACCATCAGCCAATCAAATATCTGATAAAACTATAAAGACAGCCAATAAGAAGAGTAATTTATTACCAGATGACTATCATTATGAATTATCTATACTGTTAAAACCTTTCAACTTACCTAAGTTCGCTACTGCTATTATAAACAAATCAATCAATTTGCCTACCACAACTATAACTGAAGTTGGTAAGGAAAGACTTGGAGAAGAAGAAACTATCGTTCCACCCCCAATAACTGCAACACAAATGGATGATAGTGACGACGATATTATGGGTGGTGTTTCAGTTCCAACATTTGGTGGAGATGAAATTGGTGGACTTGGTTCTGATAACTTTGTTCCAGAAACCGTTCCTCAAGACCAACCATTACCACTAGAGTCTGAGGTTACTAATGCCACTGATCAATCTATATTAGATGAAAATATTGAAGTAAAACAAGAAGAATTTGCCAGCCAAGCCGTTGAGTCTGTGGGAGGTACTCAATTAATTGAGGCACCAAAGCTTGTAGAAAGACTCAATATAAAATATGCAACAAGAGCCAAACAAGTAGATGTTCGTGCACTAAAAGATCACTTGTGGAAAGATATTAAATCAAACGAAGAAGAAAAGGTGGACTTCAAAGATTTAGTGTCGAATCTCAATACTTCCAAACCAAAAGAAGATGAAAGAAAACCTGATTTCTCTGAAGTTTCAGTACCATTTTGTTTCATTTGTATGTTGCACATTTGTAATGAACAAGGGTTGGAGCTAGAAGGCAGCTCTGACCTTTCCAGTTTTACAATTGTGAAATCCAAGCAATAAATTATAAAATTTATTCTATAAATAATTTAGATTTTTCTCTTTTTATTTTCAAATTTATTTATTAGATTGGAGTGTTCCCTTTTATTTTCTAACTTTTCAATTTGTTTAAAATAAAATTGCATATCTGCAAATGATTTATTAGTTTGTTGTAAGTGTATTCTCTTACAAAAACTCATTTGCTTATTGTAATCTCCCCTTCCAAGAGAATTAATTTCAATATTACTTCCAATGAAAAAGATGTTATTGTTATTTTCAAAGTTGTATAAATAATAATATTTATATTTGCC
>CADWAF010005083.1:0-19202 GCA_902984215.1 Willaertia magna | reverse complement strand
AAATTCTAAGACAATCATTAACGCATTTCCTGCAACAGTTTTTAAACAAAGTTGTTTCATTCTTTCATCATTCCATTCAGTTGGACGAATGTTTAATTCTTTTTCTTTGCCATCCAATAAATGTCAACATGAAATACTAATAATTAAAAATAATTAAAATAAAAAATTAAAAAAAAAATGGATGAAAAAAAACAAGAATTAAAAATTAAAAATTTACTTGCACTTCAAGGAAAACGACCTGATGCTTCTTTCTATAAAAACTTGGATTCTTCAATAAAAAAGAATAGCGCACTAGTCAAAAGAATAAGATCATTTTCGGAATATCCTAATGACCAAAGAATTTCAATCTTACAAGATGTAAGTATTATTCCCTAAATTTAATATTTAAATTATTATTAAGATTCAAAAAGTTAATTTAACTAGATATATAAGTGAAATTGTTCAAACATTTTCTCAAATACCTTTAAAGATGGATGATGTTGATTTCGTTGTTGAATTGGCATCTAATTTACATCAATTATATTCTGAATTTTCTGAAACATTTATTACAACAATTGTAAAATCATGTGCTATACAAAAAGAAGGAACAAATCAAAAAGAATTAAATATTCAAAGATTACATATTGTTTTATTTATTATAACTAAATTATTTATTTTAAAAATGCATGAAGATTTTAATACAATATTTTCTTTATTAAAAGGTTTAATTACAAAAAATAAGAAAATATCACAATCTGGAATTTTAATGTCTTTTCTAAAAGAATTTGCGAAAGATTTAAAGATTGGAAAATTTAAAAATGATGAAAGTATTGAAGTGATTTTAAAGGAACAAGAAGAAAAACAATTGAGAGAGTTATTTATGGGTTTTTATGAAAGTTTATGTAATAAATTAAGGGTACATTTAAAGATGGATGATTCTACAAGTAGTGTTGGACAACAACAAGAAGGTGTTTCATCACCTACATTGATGGAGAATACTACTGGTGAGTCAACAACAGCTAATAATGCAGAGGAGAAGGAAGAAAAGAAAATTTCTAAAAAGTGGAAAAAATATTTTGATGTAGTGAAAGAGGCATCTGACGTTTTAAATGTTTCAATACCAAATGATATAAATGAAAAATTACAACAAGTAACAACAAATGAAGAACAAGAAAATACATCTACTTCTACAACAGATGGTAGACAAAACGTAAATAATGAAAAGGATCAAAATGAAAATGTAAATAATATTGATTTATTTGTAAATGAAAAGACAAGACAATTCTATCAAGACATACCTGATATTAATGTATTAATATTAGATAAAAATAATGAATTAGATAATATTAATACATTAGAAGATTTATTTGATAGGTTAACTAAAAGACCACCTGTAAATAAGGTAGCTGCAACATTTGTTTTAAAGTTTGGTAATTTAAAGAATAATAGAACTAGATTAGTTAAGAAAATGTTTGGTGTACATCGTACTAGTTTAGAGTTATTACCTTATTATAGTAGATTAGTTGCTATTTTAAATAATTTATATAAAGATATGGGTAAATTATTAGTACAATTATTAGAAGAAGAGTTTAACAAATTATTTGAAGAACAAGATCAAATTAAGATTGAAACTAAAGTTAAAAATATCAGATTTTTAGGAGAATTAATTTTATTCGGTATTTGTCCAGAGGAGTTAGGTATACAGTTATTAAGAAATTGTTTATCTCAGTTTCATCATCACAATATAGATGTCACTTGTCATTTCTTGGAAGTGTGTGGTAGATATTTATATGTTAAGAGTAATACACATAATGATATTGTAGATTTAATTACTAAAATGTTAAGAATTAAAGATGTTAAATTATTAGATCCTAAATATAATACAATGATAGAAAGTGCATATTACAATACAGTTATATTTAATAATACAGAAAAATCTAAAAACTTTACAAATAATGCAACAGTTACAAATGATGAATTAATTCAATATGTATTACATTTATTATTTAATGAATTAAATAAGTATAATTTTAATTTTATTTTAAAACAATTAAGAAAATTACCATTTGATGATCATGAAAGAATGAAACAATTAATTAAATGTATTTTAAACCATATAAGAGAATGTGCATATGGTACAATACATTTAATTGCTAGTTTATTAAGTTCATTATCAGTTCATCATGAACAAATAGGTATATTAATTATTGATAATTTAATTGAAGAGATTAGATTTTCTTTACAACAAGAATATTTAGATATGATTGAATATAATCAACAATTTAAATCAAATAATATTACAACAACTAGAGAAGAGCAAAAAAGAGTTATAGATATTAAATTTTTAGGTGAATTCTATAATTATCAATTAATTGATGTAAATATTATTTTAGATGTATTATATATGTTAATATTATATCCTAAATTAATGTTACCTTCACAACAAGATACTTTCCGTATACGTTTAGTTTGTGTACTATTAGATACATGTGGTCCATACTTTGAAACAGCTAATGATAGAAAGAAATTAGATAGATTCCTATTCTATCTACAACGTTATATTTTAAGTAGACAATATCGTTTACCAGTGGATTTAGAGAATATGTTAGCTGACACTTTAGATCTTATTAGACCTAAATTAAAGTGGCCAAAAGATTTAAAAGAAATTAATGATAAAATTGATTTAATTGAACAACAACAGAAATATGTACCTTTACCTGGTTTACCTAATGGCAAATCTTCCTTATCAGTTAATATTACAAATAATGGATTAATTACTAATGTTAGTGAAGTAATTAATTCTTTAGAAGATATTGGGAATGGTTTAATGTTATGGCCAGTTCTAGATCAACAACAAGAGAATGATGGTAATTTAGATAATGAAGAAGATGGATTTGAAGAAGATATTAATGATGATATAAGTAGTAATAATAATAATTTAAATAATAATAATTCAGATGAAATTGATGATTTAGATAAAGAATTAGCTGAAATGATTAATGAAAGTATTAGTGAAAGAAAGTTTATTGTAAATACAAATGTTAAATTAGGTAATGTTAAAGAATTATTAACAAATGCTTCTCCTGTTAAGAAACCAATATTAAAATCAATTGGACCACATTCAACTGTTGAAAGAAGTAACAATGAAAATAAAGCACCACCAAAATTAACATTAGTAACAAAACAAGGACGTAATGCTAAGGCAATAGATTTATTTATTGAACCAGTAAAAACAAAAGATGAAGAAAATGATGACTATGATGATAACAAATAAGGTTTTAAATAACATTGAAAGATTGTAAACAATTTAATCAAACAAAAAAATGTCAATACTTGTACTTACGGCCAAACACCCTCATGGACCTAAATCAATTCCTTTTTATGGAACAATTAAATTACTTGATTATAATGGTATTAACGTAATTGTTACTACAACCAACAATGAAATTTACCAATTTGATATTGGGGAAATGAATTTTAATAAAATTGACAATCCATCACTTCATTGTCCAATTACACATTTATTTTGCACAAGAGATTCTACTTATATTATAAATGAAGTTAATGAATTTTTTATGAAAGAATTGCAGGATGAAAGCGAAGATGAAAGTAAAGAGTTTGAAAATTTGGAAAATTTCATTATTAAAGAAAAAATAAAATTTACGAGAAGTGGATATAATTTTTTATTTATTGTAACAAATGATTTTGTTGTTTATAGTTATGGAGATAATGACTGTGGTCAATTAGGCAGTTGCGTTAATGAAAGGAATAGTATCCCTATAAAAATCAAAAATAATTTTCAAGTAAAAGATTTGCGCTGTGGCATGAATCACACAATTTTACTAGATATTTTTGGAAATGTTTATACAACTGGTGGTAATGGTTATGGTCAACTTGGACTTGGTGACAATGAAAATAGATGGGAATTTACAAAAGTTGAACTTAACTTTAAAGTAATTAAGGTTTTTGCAGATAATTTAATTTCATTTATTGTAAATGAGTTTAATGAATTATATGGAACTGGATTTAACTTAGAAGGACAATTAGGAATTAATCATTTAGGAACTAATACACATGTCAATACTTTTGTAAAAATTGTCAACGATAATTTTAAATTAGACAATTATAATTTTTGGTTTTCCCACAACGATTGTACTTTTATTTCAGATACTTTTAATAATATTTACGTAAGTGGAGGAAATTATTCCAGTGGCACATTAAAATATTTAAATATCTCAGTGTCAAATGCAGATAGCGACTTGAGTAATTTTGTAAAGACAGATATCCTTAAAGAGAAATTAAAGTATTTACAAATAGTGCCTTTAGAAGATTTAACAATGATTATTTTAAGTGATTATAAAATAAATAGTGAAGGAAAAGAAAATTTAATTGGATTAAAATATTTACAAAGAGCTAATAATAATCAGTTAGTTGACGTTAATATTTATTGTAAAGATTTGTAATTAAAAAAATTGAAATGTAGCTTCTACAGGTAAATGATCCGAAATTGTACAAATATATTCTGAATGATTAACTACTTTACAATTTGTTAAATATTTACTACAATCTTCATTACAAATAATATAATCTATCCTAGTATTTAATCTTGAAGAAGCTGAATACTTCTCACCATTTAATTTTACATTTTCATTACATTCTTTCCAACAATCAATTAAATCTTTCTCTTCATTAAATAAATAATTAGTTACTTGAATGTCAGGTAATTCCCATCCCCATTGTTTCCTTTGATTTATTAATTCTTCCCAAAATTGTTCAGTGTAATCCTCTTTTTGCATTGCGTTAAAATCTCCAACGAGAATGAAATTTTTTTGTTGTAATTGTCCATTGTTATTATTTTCGTAATCAGATACACTATTTGAGGTAAATTCTTTAATAAATTGTAAAGCTTGTTTAATTTGTTTTAAACGAGTTCTTTCATTAATGTGATCTAAATGTGTTACAAAAAAGAATGGAATATGTGAGTGATCTATCTCAATACCTAAAATACTTCTTTCACCACCAGTACCACATGCTAATCTTTTATTCTTAAAATTTTTAATTGGTAAATGTGTTATAATAGAATTACCTTCAATTCCTTGTGCATTTCCAAAAATATATTTATAAACTTTTCCTTTATTATTTTCATTTAAAACACTTAAAATATCATCGAAAGAATTATGAGTGTGATGCTTATCATAATGTGCTTCATTAAAACATATCATATCATATTCTTTTTCCTTTAAAAATCTAATCAATTTATCTGTATTGTCTTGATAATTTGCTGTTGTAAATCCGTGAACATTAAAAGTACAAATAGAAAGAGAAGACATTTTTTTAAATAACTAGACATTAATAATAATAACTTAAATTTTATTGTTGAACCCAAAAGTAAAATTTAATAGGTCAATTAAGCTTTACGTTGTTCAATGGAATGTGTAAGTACAACTAAATGGTTGGATAAAACATTTGCTGCTTGATCTACAATTAATCTATTTTGAGCTTCATTCACCCAATCTCTCAAGACAACTTGTATATCGGAATCTGAAAATGTATGATGTTCTTTATGTTTATCTAAACATTTATGAATCTCTTGAATAGCATCCGATAATCTTCGTTGTCTTAAATAAAATTCAGTTCTAGCTAGAATTGCATTAACAGTATCACCATCTACGAAACCTTCTTCAGCAACAACAAATAGAGATGCAACTTTAGAATATAAAATACCTAAGAAACCAGAACGTTCAGGAGTTAAAGTAGATTCTATTGCTTTTCTTTTAACAAGTTTAAATCTTTCAACTAAATCTTCAAATCTAGTAACACCTTGAACAGATAACTCTTCAGGAATTGAATTGACTACAACCTTAACAACTTCATCATTTTCACCAAGCTTTCTTAAAACATCTAATTCAGGTTTAAATGGAGAAGCATTCAATTCAAGTACATTCTTAAGTGAATATAATACTGAAGTAAACTTTTGTAAATCAACAGTATCTGTAAAGTTCTTTGAAGCAATATCAAATACTTCTTCCATTGCATATACTCTACTAGTTAATTCTTGAAGTTGTTGACTTCTCTTTAAATTATTATCATAATATTGAATTAATAAATCATGTGCTTGTAATTGTAATTTCTTATCTAAATCATTCAACATATCTTCTCTTAATTGTTCAATTACTCTTTCATTTAATTCTTTAACTGCTTCTTTTCTTTTTTCTAAATTATTTATATCTGCATTACCTTCTTCTCTTAATTTCTTTAACATTTCTTCATTTAATACTTGTAATTCTTTTAACTTATTTTCTCTATCTAATTTAATTTGTTCTAATGATCTTTCAGCTCTAATTAATCTATTTTCTAAACGTTGAATGGCACTTAATAATTTATCTTTATCTTCTTCCAAGAATTCATTTTCTTCTAATTTTCTTCCTAAAATACTTGTTAATATTTCATCTTTTGGTTTAACCTCAACTTGTTGAACTAATTTATATTGTTCTTTAACTTGATTAGTTTCTTTTAATAATAAATCTTTTTCACTTGTTAACTCTTTTAATTCTTGTTGTATTTTTTGTAAATCTAAAACAAGTTGATTTAATTTATCTCTTCTGTTAACATTTTCATTTTGTTCATCATTTAATTGTTTTAAAATATTTTCCTTTTCTCTATCATATTTATTTTTTAAATCTTCAACATTCTTGTCTTTAGAATTTTTTATATTAGAAATTTGAGATTCTAATTGTTTAATTCTTTTTTCTAAATCATCACTATTTTTTAATTCATCTTCTTTAGTCTTAATTTTGTTTTGTAAAGATGATTTTATGTTTTTTAATTCCTCTTTATTCTTTTGTAGATATGCATAATATCCTGCTCCAGCAAGCACACCACCAAGAAGACCAGTAAGGTATAAACCAAATGATGATCCCTTTTTATTATTATTATTTGATGATGATGTAGGATTTATTGGTGGTACAGAAGAATTAGTAGTTGTGTTATTTACTGATTGGGTAGGGGTGTTGGTTATTGGAGTAGCAGCGGTAGATGTATTTGTGGATTCATTTGGTGTTGTTGCTTGGAAGGTATTTAAACATGTGTGATAAGAACGTTTTGACGCAAAGAAAGAAGGAATATTTCTCCTTGAACTCTTTGCAACTTTGCCGATAAACATTTTTTTTATTAAAAAATTTGCTTGCTGCCTGTGTCTTTATTGTTGTGGTTGGGTTACTTTTTTCATGACTGGCTTTGGTATCGATGTAATATCATATAAATTATCAACTGCTGTCTTGAGAGTGGTAGCAGGTTCTGTCCATGTAGTGGAACACAAAATTTCAAGTACCTTATCTAGAATTTCGTCAGTGAACATTATGTCTCCAATAACTTGCAAAGCTCCATAAAGTTGATTACCTGTGTATTCTCTTACCTTTGGAAATCTGCTTGACAAACAGGAAGTAAATAGTCTTTGGAATGTCTTTTCTCTTGTAGGGTTATTAAATTTAATCAACTCGCAAAAAACATCTACTGCCAACATTATTTTTTGAACATTGTTGCAATTTGTTATTTCCTTAGTAATATTAATCAAAATTTTCTCAGAAAAGTCAGAACTAATAAATTAAGGCATAATTGTTCAATTAAACTTACCTTGGCGGCTGAATACTTTCAAAAATTCCATAAGAAAGTAATTGTGAAAAAGATTTTAATAATGGCAGTATAACTCTGTCGTCTAGGGCAAATTCCACACTAATTTGTAAAATATCTTGTGCAACCTTTTCTAGTACTTCGGTATGTGATTTAAGATAGTCAACTAGGGCATTCGTGCTGGATTTGAAAACATGGCTGGACATTCCTCCCATGCTCAATATGAAGCCATTCAAAGTAGAGCATCTGTAAATATCCATTCCAATGCAGTTAACAAATAATTGATATGTTTTTTCTGGGGAAGACCAATCAATAATACCGTCATCACTTCTTATGTTAAAGTAAACAAAAAAACTGCAACTTACTCTTGATACTCCTCTATTAGCTTCAATAATTCGCTTTTAAATGGAATATTTTGGGTGGTTGAGTTGTTTAAAATATTATAAATGGTTTTACCAGTGGTATCTCTTACTTTATCTATTTTTTCATTAGCTTGCCTTAAAAGAGCTGACATTAGGGCAGCTCCCATTTCAACAGTAAACAAAGACTGTAATTCAGGTGTTCCATTCAATAATTTGCACCATCTTTCTAAAGATAAAACTGCTGCCTCTCTCACCCAAGAACCTACATCACCTCTCTTATCAACACCGTAATCATTCGTTGCCTTTACCAGAGCCTTAAATATTTTGTCTGCATTGTTTTCTGAGATCCCATCTTTCCCAACGTTTTCACACAATGAAATAATACCATAGACAGCATTTCTTCTAGCCTCAGCGTCTTGTAATTCTTTATCTTCTTCAAGTTCTAGTTTGCTAATTAAAACATCAACTGCTTCATCAAAGAACGGAGAAATAAACTCTTTTGGAAATACTCCTAGTGATAGAGCAAAACCTCTTCTTGCAGCTGGATTAATTTCTTTACTCAAAGATTGTATATGTTTTTTAACAATTTCTTTTGCAAACTCTTCATCATTAACATAATACTCATTTGCAAAGGCTTTCAGAGCATTAACTGCAAGCTCTATAATCTCATTATTTGGATGCTTAAGGTTCTCATCCAAGGTTTCTTGAAAAACAGACAAGGTCTTTTTCTTTAATTGTCGGTTGCCGAGAGATGAAGAAACAGCTATAGTCTTTGGGAGAGGTATATGACAAAGAGACATACATTCGATATATCTACAAACAGACTCCCTCATTATCTCTCCTCCTTTTCCTCTGTACAATCGTTTTGCTTCAATTTCTGGTACAACACTTCTAAGCTTAGTTTGTAACTCTTCACTAAAGTTAAATCCGTTATTACATAAGGAGAGAATAATCTCTGATAAGGCCAATAGGGCACCGTGTCTAGTATTCAAATCTACTGATAAGGTTCTCTCAATCTAGGAATGTTAGTCAACTAAAAAAATATTATTTACTTACCAGTTTAGGTAGTATGTCATCAACCATAAAATTAATATCTCTTTCACAAAGTTTTGCCAAAGTTTTTGCAGTTAGTTCTCTGATGGACTTATCCCAGTGGGTTGTTTTAGTTTCTAATAAGAATGAAATCAATCCTTGGCAATATTCTGGAAATTGAGAAATGTAGTGACTGACGTTCAAGTATGCATTGTTTCTGTTACATAATGTGAAGTAATCAGCCTTAGTTAAAATATCAATACCATGTGGAAAGTTTCCTTGTCTACCAACATTTTCTTGGAAAGCAGCTGCAGCAGCTCTTCTACAATTTACTTCTCTATCATAAACAGCTATTTGTATTAAACCTTTTGCAAGGGCATGCATATAAGGCTTCACAACATCTGGTGCATAAGCTCTGGCAAAAGCCCAACAAACGTAGCAAGCAGCATCCCTCACATGAGCGCCAACACTGTGAGTTCCCTTTCTTACGTCGTAGATAAGGGATTTTTCAATAAGTGGTATTACCTGTGAAAGTCTTTCAGGCAATAGAAGTCCTCTTCTAGCAAGTTCAGCCAAAGCCAAAGAGGATCCATGCCATGAATTATCATCTTCATTTGGTGACATAAGTTCACATATAGATTCAACAATTTCGTCACCAAGTTGTTTTGTTAATCTCAAAGTAATTCTTCCAATACCCTTTGCAGAACTCCATCTTACAATTGTGTCCTTATCTCTTAATCCGTTTAATAAATTAGTAATAATTTGCTCTATTTCTTCAGGTACTTCAATTTCTTCGTCATCCTCTTCAATTTTTGGTTTTTTAATTTGTTGATTCTTTTTTAAATGACTTAAAGTCAAACGGGTAGTGTGGTATCTCCAAGATACAACACGAGGTTTCAAAAATGTAAGACCCAACCTTTGTATCAGTTTGATGCTTAGATGCTTAAGCATAGAATTTGAAACTTCTTTTTCATTAACAGCAAAGTCATAAATTATTGGAATAACATGCAATAATTCTTCTCTTTTTCCAATTTTAAAAATTGTGACAATCGTACGTAAAATACCTGCCTTTAAGAAGGTACTGGTTGAATCTTGATTAATAGTTTCAATAGCCCATTTCATAAAATCATGCAAATGTTCTTTCACCATATCAGGTCTAGTTAAAAGTTTTGATAAAAATACAGCTGCTGCATCTCTAGGCTTTCCAGGTTCAGCTAATTGAGATTTTGCTGCCATTATCATATCGTTTGGTAATTGATTTGTGGGATCTACAATAATCAAATCAAAAGGATTTATAACAATAATGCTCAACCAAAGTAATATTATATATTTTGTTTCCCACTCAGTTGTGTTAATATTCTTGTAAGCTTTAAATAAAGGCTCCAAATCAGAAATATCATGAGGGAAAAGTTTAGCTTTTTAAATTATTGTAGATTGAATCTTTTAAATAATACTTACTAACTACCTTAAAGCCTCTAACTTTAGTTAGAAGATAAATGATTTGAAATACTGAATGTCTTAATTTCTTTTCTTGATCTAAGTTAGAGAATACAATTTTATCTTCGCCTAAACCAATTACTTTCTTAGCAATTCTCATCACACTTGCAACCATTTGGGTTAAATGTGGATCTAACAACTGGCATTGTTCTTGGTATTTTGAGAGCTTGATTGTTCGGAAATGAAAAAAATTGAATACAAAAAAATAATCTTGTAAAACATACAATTTTGTTTAATTGGTTGTGTACTTGTTGAGCACTATCCAAAGATGTTTCCAATGAGTTAATTAATTCCAATACCTCCATGTGTTCAACAAAGAATGATTGAAAACACTCATCTTCCGAACGCTGTTCTTCAACACCAATTTCATTGATTTCTGAAATCATTTTTGTTTTAATTTTTTCAATTTAAAATTCCCTCTCAAAAAAGTGGCGGGATACTTGTTGACTACAATTGTTGATTACCCAAAAGTTCATACTACCATAGACAGTCTTAAAAATAAAGAAACAAAGTAGATAACATCTGTGAACAGATAAGGCACAGTTGAATAGCTACGTTTATTACCCACGCATATTAGTTTGATCCTTTGGAAATCTGTTGATGTTTAGAAACATTTGCATGGAAGGACACAACGTTTGAATTGTTCTAGAAAGGGAATGTGGCCACAACGTTAACCCTAATTTAAACTTTTGGCTCAATGGAAGGCCCATCAATACAAATAACTTAAAAAATGGTTAAACTGGTGGCAAACTATGAGCTGGGAAGAACCCTGGGGCAGGGAAAGTATAGTAAAGTGAAGTATGGAAGAGAAATTGAGACTGGAGAGTCATATGCTATTAAGATAATGAACCTTAATAATATAAAGAAAGAACAAATGGAAACTCAATTAAAGAAAGAAATTGCAATTATGAAAATTATGAAACATGAACATATTGTTTCCTTAAAAGAAGTACTTCAAACAGAACATAATATATACATAATAATGGAATTAGTAACTGGGGGAGAACTATTTGATAGAATAGTAGCAGCTGAGAAATTTGACGAAATTACTGCCCGAAGATATTTTCAACAATTAGTTTGCGCAATTGAATATTGCCATAAGCAAGGAATAGCTCACAGAGATCTTAAACCAGAAAACTTACTACTTGACTCGAGGGATAACCTTAAAATAACAGTATGTAAACCCTTAATAATTATTATTAAGCATTCTTGTTAATTAGGATTTTGGTCTAAGTAGTATAGTTGCTAACAAACACGGAAAGCAACAATTACTAACCACTACTTGCGGAACACCTAATTATGTTTCTCCAGGTAAGTTTTATAATATGATAAAGCCAACTTAAATTATTAGAGGTAATTAAGGAGAAGGGATATGATGGATTTATATCGGATATTTGGTCCATGGGTGTAATATTATTTGTAATGCTAAGTGGAAGTAAGTTTTAAATTTAAGGCAACATATTTAATCTAAACTTTTTACAGAACTTCCTTTTGATGACAAAAACATTCATAATTTATTTAAAAAGATAGAATCAGGAAAAGTAGAGTATCCTTTACAATTTTCTAAAGACGTGAAGGATTTAATATCGAAAATGTTGCAAGTTAACCCTAAAAAGAGAATAACTATACCCCAAATTAAAAATTCTAAATGGTTTCAAGTTGGATTTCAAGAGGATAAATCATCTCATAATAATATAATAACAATTTCTAGTACTGATATAAAGAATGCTGTAAAAGATTCATTTTACAAAGAACTTATAGATGGCAATGCAAATATAGGTACAAAATCGAGTCAAATCCTGCCAGGGGAGGTAAAGATGAATGCCTTTGACTTGGCTTCTCAATACTTGATGGGGTCAATAACTAAAATTGCAACAGGCCAGGACTCTCATCTAATAAGAAGACAAACAAGAGTAATAGCTATAGGGCGCGCTGAGGAAATTTTTGACAAAGTATTTGTGGCCCTTAAAGAAGAGAGAACAAACCCAAAACCTAAGGGAACCTCAATGATAAAATGTTTTGTTAATTCTTCAGATTCCATAATAACGTTCAGCGTGGTTGTGACAAAAACTGTTTCAGAAAATGTGACAGTTGTGGAATTTAGAAGAGGGAAGGGGGACACTCTTGCATTTCATAGTATTTATAGACAAGTTACAAGGAGAATGAAAGACTATGTTTGTTCCTCAAATGTGAAATAATTAAAAAAAGAAAATTTTTATTTCTTAGTTTTTACATTTTAGATACATTTAAAAGAAATCAAATCCTCCATTATTTTGTGGTGGCTTTTGTTGTTGATTTGTTGGTGGTGGTTGATTCCATTGATTTCCCATTGGTGGTGTGTTCATTCCCATTGGTCTATTTCCATATGGTGGATAGTTGTTATAACCAGTATTTGGAGGATAATTATTGTAACCAGTGTTTGGAGGGTAATTGTTTGGTGGATAATTTCCAGTAGGTGGGTAGTTTCCAGTTGGTGGATAGTTGTTGTAACCAACATTTCCAGTTGGAGGTGAATTCCAAACTGGTGGGGGAACATTTGTAGTCTTCATGACTGGATTTGTTGGAGTAGTTGAACCTTGCATTCTCTTTAATTCTTTTAATGTTAAATTTTGCTTATTTCCTTGTTGATTTTGTTGGTTTTGTTGTTGTTTTGTCTTTTCATTTAATGATAAATCTACTATTCCAGAAGTTAAATCAAATAATGTATTCTTATTATCATCATGAGTTGGTTGTTGATCAAATCCAGAAGATCCAGCAAATTGGTCATCAGTTGGGAAAGCATCTTCAAATCCTGATTCAAAGTTTGCATCAAAATCTTGAGTTGTAGTTGGTTGATTAGTTGCTCTTGGGTTAAAGCCTCCTGTATTACCTCCGCGAGGATTAAATCCTGTATTTGCATTAGTAGTTGGTGCATTATTAAATCCAGAATTGTTATTATTGTATGTATTGAATCCTGTGTTATTATTACCGCCAAAACCTACATTGTTATTTACTGGTGCAGTATTAACAGGAGTATCAAAGAAATCAAGTAAATTATCTTCCTTTGCTTTAACTGTTGTAGTAGGAGCTTCATTTTGACCGAAAGATGGTTGTCTTGGTCTGGTTCCTTCATTATTATTTTGATTAGTTCTTCTAATGGCAGTACTAGTAGTAGTTTGTCTCTTTGGTGTTTCATCTTCATCTTGATTCTTGTATCCATTATCATCATCATCATCGTTATCAAATGAAGAATTTGAGGTAGACTTCTTCTTTGGAGCATCATATTCATCATCATCATAACTTGTTGTTTTTGGAATAGATTTCTTTGATGTTGAAGTACTCTTTGAGGAACCAGTAGAACGTGCTTTATATTTTGCTTCAGTTCTAGAAAAGCCTGAATACTTTTCACGTTGTTCTTTTGCTTTTTCTCTTTCTTCTTTAATTCCATTTTCATCTTTTATGAATTCTAAAAAGTGTTTTGCTGCATCTCTAACGTTTTGTCCGTAATCTTTACCTTCTTCATCAACGTATTTAAAGTTTTTCATTGTACGGATTAAGCCTACCATATCTCTAGCTTCATCTTGGCATCTATCAGATCCATTAACAACTAAAAATTCTACTAATTGAATAGCCTTTTGTACGTGTCTCCAATCTTTACCTTGATCGGCCATTCTTGTTCTGATAACAGAGAAAATTAATTTGAAATCTTCATAGTTATAAGTACTTTCTGCAACTTCTAATTTATCTGCTAATTTCACACCCCAAGGATCGTTACTTGTACATTCTCTTACTTTAATCTCCAGAGGGGTCATTTGGAGAATTGTATTCTTGATAGTCTTAATTTTGCTCTTGATTTCAAAAAGAGAGGTCATTTTTATTTATAAACAAAAGTTACTCTAAAGGTTTGTTTATTTTTTTTTATAAATTTTTGAATTAAAAATTTTTTAGTGCTTTTAACTCATCATTCGGTTGTTTTGGTAATTTGAACATTTTTGAATGGAGGGTTGGGTAATTTTTGGTTATGAGGTGTGATAACACAAAAGGGAAATGAGGTAACCGTAACAAAACAATTGGTTTTGCCTTCAAATCTACACATACAGCTACCACTATTCCAAATTAGCATTTTACTATGTCATAAACACACGGTAAAGCCATGGAATCCAAAGGGGGTTAGTTCAGTGGTAGAACAGGGGATTGTGGTTCCTCAGACCAGGGTTCGATTCCCTGACCTCCTAGAAATATTTTGTGTAAAACCCGAAAATTTATTTGTTTATTCATCTACCCATTCCGGTACCGATGGCTTTCTACTTGGATCTTTAGGTGTCATACTAACACCTACTTTTGCAGCCGATTGTTTCAATAATTCGTGTAAAGTTGGTTCATATCTTCCGACTTTATACATTTGAATTAATTCCGAATATTCCTTTAATGATGTTATATAATTTTCAAATAATTTTGCTTTTTTAAATGAGTCTTCATTTGTTTTATTTAATCTAAATTCTTTTTGAATAAAAGTCATTGCTTCTTGACTTCCAGATAATTCTTTAGTTTTTCTCATCACACGATAAATATTTCTATATGTTTTTAACACGCTATCTTTTGTCACAGAACTCATTTTTTTATTCTTGAAAATTTTAAATAATTTGAAGTATTTACAATAAATATTATTTATAAAATTTATAATTAAATATATTTAAATTGATGTTTTAACATGGATTGCTTCTGGACCATATTCATTATATTCGTCACGAGTTAAACAAAGATTAAAGAAACTAGATAAGGTAGCCATAATAGAACCACCAATCCAAACTAAATGTCTTCTATTTTCTGGGGCTACGACACGAATATCCATAGAAGATGGTGCAAGTTCAGTGATTTCTCTTTGCATTCTTTCTTGTAAACCATCTAATAAAGTACAACCACCTGAAATAACAATATTATGATACAAAGTTTTACGAATATCAATTGGTGAGTGAGAAATAGAATCAAAAGTAATTTCATGAATACCACTGGATTCCATACCAATAAATTGAGGGGTGAACAATACTTCAGTTGATCTAAATCTTTCATTGGCAATCACTAAATTACGGCCATCAGGAAGAACATATTCTTTTTCTAAGGCAGATGATTCTTCTGCTTTTGTACATTCTTCTTGATAATCTACTGCAATATAACAAAGTTTTTCCTTTACATTCCTTATAATTTCACGTTCTGCAGAACGAACAAAGTTATGCCCTCTTTCGGAAAGCATTTTCATTAAATATTCAGTAATATCTCTACCTCCTAAACCTAATCTAAACACTGCATTAGGAATTAATTGACCATCGAACATTGGAATAGAATGAGCATTTCCATCACCAACATCTAAACAAACACCAGTTAATCTACCACTAGCCATTAAAGCTAAAACTCCCTATTATATCATTCCATTTATTTTAATTGTAAATTTTAATGAGCGCGGAAAGGATGAATCAATCATTTGTTAAAATATTTAATAACATACCTGAATACCTAAATAAAAAGCAGGGATTTCATATTTTTCCATTATAATTTCTGTAAGTTTTTCTCTAATATTTTTTGGTGTTAATGGAGCATCTGTCATTAAAAGTGGTTGTTCTTCTGGAGCTAATTTTAATTCATTAAAATAAGTATACTCAAAAACTTCTTCCCAAGCTTCCCAATTGGTAACTATTCCATTCTCTATTGGGTAATCTAATAGTAAGACACCTCTCTTTGAGATTGCTGATTCACCTACATAAGAACTACGATTAACAGTTCCTACAATTAAACTTGTGTCTTTTGGTTTTCCTATAATATTTGGGAAATCACTTATTGGTTTTTCATATCCTGCAATTCCTGCTTTTATTGATCCTGATCCGTTATCTAAAATTACTGTTGGTAATGTAGTCATTTTTTTGATGTGAATGAAAGATGTATCATTAACACTTGACAACTTGTGCCTTCAAGCAAAAATAAAGAAAAATGATAATTATTCTAACATCACTTAATTCGTTAGAAAATTTTAATAAATTAATTTTTATATTTACAAAATATTTACAAATTAACAACTCTTTTGTTTTCTTTTTGGTTTAGGGGAGGAAGTAAGTTTATCTTCTTGTGATAGTTTTCTTCGTATAATTTTTTCCCTCTTTGTCTTCATTCTGTCAAACAGAACCTTATCTTCGAGACAAAGACAAAAAGTAGGCAAGGTTGTACTATCTAGGGAACCTTCTACTTTTATGAAGCACTCATCATTATCTAATGTATCCTCAATGTAACCAATCTTCAAATGTAAGTTAGCGTTAACAAAACCCGCTATTTGCATCTCTTCAGGCACAGTTATTAAAACTTGGTCTCCTTTTTGGACAAACTTTGGTGTTAAAGCATTAAATATGAAAATCTTTTGAGTATCGCTATTAGAGCCACTTTGTTTAGCCTTCTTTTTATGAAATTGAACCATCTTTCTCATTTCTTCGTAGAGATGGTCTTCATGTAAAGAGAAAGAAGTACAGAGCGTAACATCATTGTATTCCTCTTTATCTTCAAAACAATTATTGAGATATAGGCCATCTGTTGACTTTTTCTTTCCACAATTAAAGTCACCACTTTCCCATTGCTCGTCTCTCAAAAATCTTTCCTCCAAGAAACTTTTTCCTCCAAAACTTCCACAAACAAAATCAGTTTCTTCTTTATAAAACATCACCTCGTTACTTGACTTCATATTATAAAAGCAATTATTACGTTTTGTATCAATTAAACTGTTTCCCAATAGCGGATTGTGAGAACTGTCCTTAAACACTGTGCAAGCAACTAGCCTGTTTTTTTCCAAACAATTTTTACTGAAGAATCAGACTGCACATTCAAAATTTGATGCAGGCCCAGTCAGCAAAGGGCAGTAAAGGCATAAATTAAGTAGACTAGTTCTTTATTTTCATGGAATTAATTTACAATAGGGATTAAATTAACTAATGGGATAAATTTAAATTCATCTCTCAATTAAATGGTAGGTGTTGTAATATCAACAGATTTAGTTTTACTTGTAAGTACTTCTATCTCACCTTCATCATCACTAGACTCAGGGTTTAATAATATGTCTTCTATTAAACCTAAGGCATCGTCACTATGGGTTAAAAGATCCTCCATGAATATACGAATAATACTTGGATTTTGAAGACATAATTCAATCTCTGTCAAATTTGGACCAAAAACAATACCCATATTCACCGGTGTCATCTTATTCTCGTTTTGATTACTAATAATTGCCTTACAAAGTTTCAAAACACTAGAGAGTAAAGGCAAATATTCTCTTTGTACTTGCTTAATAACATCTCTCATCGCTTCGAAATTTTTGTTGTTATTCTTAAAGTATTCAGCTACTAATTCAAATGAAAATATTGGCTCAGGCATTAATTTAAGATAATTCTT
The DNA here is from genome assembly GCA_902984215.1 of Willaertia magna. Taxonomy (NCBI): domain Eukaryota; phylum Heterolobosea; class Eutetramitea; order Acrasida; family Naegleriidae; genus Willaertia; species Willaertia magna. The sequence goes on along the minus strand of CADWAF010005083.1, from coordinate 1,299 downwards.
AAGAATACCAACAGCAACATGTATAAATTCTGAACCTGCTTTGCTTTGATAAGTTTCGAATAAATTGAAATTTTCAAATTCAAATGGAAAGTCATCAAAATCTCTTTTAATTTGTTCAATCACTGTTGCATTACCAGATATTCTGAAAATACCAACAATAGCAGGACCTTCCTTAACAATATAATCCATAACAGTTGTAACTAAGTAAGGAACACCATTACTCTTTTCTTCTCTCTTTCTCTTTAAAACATCTTTTAAACTAATACCAAAAAGTCTAGAATCCTCTGTCATAGTCATTTCCATTTGAATAGTTCCCTTTTTCACTCCTTGTAATGTTTTATTCAATTTTATAACTTGAGAAGGCTTATTCAATACATCAAATATACCTTCTTCCTCAATATCTATTATTGTAAAACCTAACCAATCATCAGATGAATATTTATCAAAATCATAAACATCTAGCCTTAAAAACAATTTCATCTTATCATTTGCTTTATCTTTATGCCTTTCATTTAAGATTTTATCAATTGTTTCTCTATCAATGAAAAATCTAATAATTTCATTTTCCGAATCCCATTTAGGATTTAAGGTTTTCATTATTGTACTAGTTCTTACTTCTTTACCTATTTGTTGGAAAGTATAACTATTATATAAATTATTAGAATTATCTACTTGTTCTTTGCTCTTCTTTTTACCTGTTTGGTAATCCTTAGTGAAAATTGAATCAATACGTTTAATTTCTGGAGCATCTTTATTATTATTCTTAAATATTGTATCCACTCTAAAACTTTCTTGTACTTCATTACTTAAACTACTTCCTTCATGATCTTCATGTTGTAGTCTATTCATTCTACCGCTTCTAGGTGAAATCAGCGAATCATTTTTTAAATCCGTTGAACTACAGTCAGAAATGAAAGCACCACTTGAAGATGAGTTTTTGTTGCTGTCATTGTCATCATTATTTATTTTGTTTGAAGGGAAGGCTTTGAATAAACGTAGTTCTACATATGGATCAGAAGATTGTGTCATTATATCACCAATTGTTAAATTTTCGCAACTATTTACTTTTAATTTTAATATAAATGATGTTGGAGATATTTCAGAGAGTGATTGTATGTTTGAAAATTGAGTGAAAGCTTTATGATCCACTGGTTTAATTTCTGATTTACTTTTTTGAACTTCTTGTTTAACTAATTCATCTTCAGACATACCACCAAAGAAGCTAAACTTTTTGGAAGGTTTTTGCATATCGCGACTGTCTTGAACACTGGCAAACATTTTTTTTAAATGTTTTTTTTG